>PVJX010026511.1:0-25758 GCA_004027295.1 Dolichotis patagonum | reverse complement strand
AAGTTTTTTATGTTCCCAAATTTCTGTTTAATTAATTATTCACTTGGTGTTCCTTGAAGTATGAAACAAGAGCAAATGCAGTCAAAAAGTGTGATATATTTGGTATAAAGATCTTTAGAGTGTCCATTTGTCATTTTGTGTATATGCTTAGTTCCCCATTTGGTTTTGTGTTCTCCATTAAAATCAATGTGTAATTCTAATGAAAATGGTTCAAAATTATAGTCTTCACAAATTCACTCCTCCTGATAGTAATTTGATCACACTGCGCACTCTAGCTTTAATGTAAACACCTGTCTTGAATAAAATGAATAACAAAAATAGAATTTTCCAGAGCTTTTATAAAAGTACTGATATTGAAAAAGTAATTTATCATTCTAAATATGGTGAAAGGAACCCACAAGATACTGGTGTTTTATTGGTTTCTCCTCACTGGTTTGATCATCAATGGCTTACAAATTAATCTTTTGTTGCTTTGGTTTAACTGCATGACTGTATCTATTTATAAAAGTTATGTATAATGGAAAAAATAACTAGTAAAATACTGACTATAATTTGTAAAACATCTCAAGTCAGTATATTATATAGTAGCATTATTATTATTATTATTAAAGCTAGAAGCCAAATGTAGACTTTAAAATAAATAAACTAAAGAAAAAGAATGAACACTCAAAGTAACATAAATTTCTGACTGCTGAGGGCTATCTAAAAATACTTTTTTAGCTTTAATTTAAATAGCTAAAAGTGACCCTAATCTGAACAGCATATAAGTGCACATAAGAATTACTTACCATAAGGAATACAGTGTAATTTTTATGTGGTAATTTAGAATCTTAAAATCACTGAGGACATGTAACCACCTTACATCTTTGATTAAATCTTCTCAGTGTGGAAGTGTGTCTAAATATGTGAAATTATTTATAAGCATGAGAATCCAGGAACTAAGCCACAATTTTAGGTTTTAAAAGTATTACTCTACTAATTGTAATACACTCAAAATTTTGAGAACTACCCTTTGGGAACTTGGTCAAAAAGATAATAACTTGATAACTATAATAATGATATTAATGCTAATATCACTCATTTCAAATAAGCATATTTACCCCCACTTTAATAACATCGCATATATTTATTCTTTTACTAACCACATTAATCCTATGTGGTAGACACGACTTCAAATTCTGTTTCATTACTGATGAAAGTGTAATTCAAAGGGGTTAAGTATTTTGACAAATTAACATGCAATTGATAGAAGCTGGACCAGCAGTTGAAGTCTCCTTTCTGACCTTACAAAACCAGCCCTTTCAGAATTCCTGTGTTCCTCATCTATGCCATGACTCTTGGATGCCTCTTAAACTCCAGAGGGAGCCAGACAGACACTGAAACCAATGCAAATTTAATTTAGGTGTGAGATGATCAGAGAGATGAAGTATTAACTTCCATAGGGCGGTCTCCCCAGAGCAGTATCTCAAAATCAAGGAGTGAGTAGAAATGGCAGACAAGATGATGGTGACATGCCACAGAGCAACCATCATGTATGCAAAGTAACAGAAAGGGAAATGATGGCAAGTTTAGGGTGAGATATTTGTGACACAAACATTTACATAGGAAGAGGAAAAGTCAATGATGAAGCTAAAGAGTTAGATTGAGGCAAATCCTTCATGAAAAAGCTTTTTGGAGACATCCAGTCCTTAAACCATGGCCCACAAGTTCTTGTGCATGACAACAGTGCCCCTTCAAGTTGTGCAAGGGAAAATTTACAGTAATATATTTAGAATGGGAGTGGTCATAGTCTGATGTTAAAGATTGAAATGTGAATAGATTTTCTAGAAGTTGATACTTGTGAAATATATAAGAGACAGAGGAAAATCATAATCCATCTAAAATATGGTTGAATTTGAGGCAGTATAATCATGTATGATTTGCTGTAATAATGAAAGTTTTTTTTTCCTTTTTATTAAAATGAACCAATTTATATATAGAGCAGAGAAAGCCCTGAGCACAGCCCTTTGTGATGAAATTCAAGGCTCATTAAGACTCTTCTCTCTCTTTTCTTTAATATTAGTACTTCAGCTGCATATGGTGGCACCTACTTGTAATCCCAGCGTGGAGATGCTGAAGATTGTAGTGAGTCATTCCTAGCCTGGGCTGTGGAAGAGTTCAAGGCCAATCTGGGATACAGAGCAACAAGCTGTCTCAAAAACAAAATGAAAGCGAATAAAAAATTACTAACAATTTTATAAAATTTTCAGTAATGGAGTCAAACAAATAAGGAATAAGTTACAAGCTCAACAGAAACAGCAATCTAAACAGTATCACCCTTGCAATCAACCCAGGGCAACATACATAGAGTACCACTTGGATCTTATAGTAGATAGTTCCTACCATCTTGTTTCATTTTTATTTAAACTGATGCGAGAAAGATCATAGTATGTGAAATGAACTCAACAAGCCTTAGGTCAGATTGCTGATACCACATGGCTTGGTAGACAAGATGGTTCTGCTGCTTGTAGGAGGTCTGCATATCAGTGGCTTGCTGCACAGGTATTTAGGAAAAACCGCTAAAGCAGCCTTAATTTCAAATGATACAGCAAAGCACACAGGGCTGGAGGGCAAACTTAAGAAACTAGAGAGGGCTCAGGACAGAGAAAATACATGAAATACTTCAAAGATGTTGAGGAATGAAGAAAAATCTATATAGGCCTGCCAGGGAGGCAAACTTTAGAAGTTACTGAGTGGATGATTACACATAAATTGGTAGAGAATAAGAGTAGTAAAAAAAAAATTTAAGTAGGCAAGGTTTAAAAGAATGGAAGTAAAAGCAAGGCTAGTTAATGAAAAAATTCTGTTGTATATCTGATAATATTAATGTGAAAGTGCAAACGAGCAGAGATGTTCTTCAGGTTGGAAAACAGTCATGTTGATTTGAGGCCAAAACTGATTTTCTTTCAATTATAATAGCATAGAAATATTATAAATTTTCTTATATTTCTAATATATTAGTCTGTTATGTAAAAGGCGATATTGTTTCTGCAGGAAAAAATATATTTGCATTTTTCAAGGTTGGGAGTTTCATTATTTGCATATAGGAAAAAGTGAAATGAGATACATGATCTGTTAATATTTGCAAAAATAAGTTATAGTGTCTTTTTTATGGGTAGATTTTTAAATTTTCATATGCCTGAAATGAGGACAGGTTTTGTTAATTTCTACTGTTTGCTTCATTTTTTTTTATGGACACTTAATTTAGTTCCATATGGAATCCCAATAATACTGTTTGTTTTTGTAGGTTTATAGTTTGGATCTGAATGTTCCCCAAAAGTTCCAGTGTTAAAGTCTTAATCACCAGCTACTGCTGCTATTAGGAAGCTGTGGAATTTCTATTTGGAAGCCTAGCTGAAAGGAACATGCCACTGGGAGTATACTTTTGAAGTGTGTCTTTTGTCACCAGAAGTCTGATATGCTCTCTCTGTTGTCTAGCTACCAGTGAGGTAGCACAAGATTCTGCATCACCACTAATAGACACAATGGAGTAAACACCATGGACTGAAGCCTCTGCAATCATGAACCAACATAAGCATTTTCTCTTTTGTTCTTGGGCAGTTTGTCATAGAGATAGAAAGTGAACTAACACAATAGGGGACTGTAAACTCTGGGATAAGTGGTAAAATGTTTTAAAATTCTCAAATGTTTGACTAAAAAAGCAAAGAGATCTTTGAATTTAACACTGAAGCACTGTTCAGAAGTACAGAATTATTCTTGTAAGATAAGACGAGAAGTGTCTAGGAAGGGGAGCCCAGGTACATCCACTGTGCCGGGTCCTCTGCGTCTACTCTGATGCTGACCTGCAGGAATGGTCAGGCTCTTGAAGCTGCTCTTCCTCCTCCCCTTCCTCCTATGCACGGCTGCTCCTCAAATCAGAAACGGTGCTCATTTTCCCATGCACATCTACTATCTTGGGGTGCACACTGATGACATCTTCCAGGAGAAGCCACTATAGTCACTGGGGCTACCACAGGCAACATAAAAGAGATAATCAAAGCTGTGCCAAAGAGGAGCCCATGTATCGGCACCTTGTCGGGTTATACAAAAGCTGGAATTGGGATCTGGGGCTGGAATTGGGATCTCAGCCATAATTGGAAACCAGGAAGCATTGAGGCAAACTGGACCTGCCTAAGGACTTCTTAGCAGAGGAAAAGCACCCCCACATTTTGATCAATAATGCAGGATGATGAGTTCCTACTATAAGAAGTCAGATGGCTTTGGGATGCACATGCTAGTGAGCTGCGTGGGACACTTCTCTAACCTGATGCTAGAGAAACTGAAGAAAACAGCCCCATCAGGGTTAATAAACGAGTCTTCTTTAGGACATCGCCTGAAAAAGATTCCCTTCCGTTGCCTGCAGGGCAACAGTTCATAAAATGCACTACTAGTTTACTGTCACATTAAATCAACTAATATTCTCTTCAGCCAGGAACTGTCCAGAAGGTTGCAACGAAACAGTAGCAAGGTGGAGATGGGATATCAGTTGTGACCTTCTTGGCCTTCTGATAGATTGGCAGGTGGTAGCAGTTGGACCTAAAAAAAGACTGTAACAGTTGATATAGTATTCCTTGCCAAAATGATTCTGCAAGGTGGCCAAAGATTTCAGCAAGGGCTAAACCTTTTAGCCTTTCCTGATGGTGTCGACTTGAATTCCAGCCTACTGCCAGACACAGAGTGATACTTTATATTTGTCTAAGTCTACATTTTATTGCTGTGACTGTCACAATTTTTGTCCACATCACTGGGTGAGAGGACCCTCCTGTGACCTGCATATGACACTTTCCCATGTGTAGACCACAAAATATATGCTTTTTCTAAGAAGTTTTGGGATTTGGGGAAGGAAAAAAATAAGTTAAATTAAGTTGTGCAATAAAAAGATTAGGGCTAAGTGTCTGAGGTGAAAGTAGCAAAGTCCTCTAAATGTTTGTGCTAGCTGGAGCAATACAAAGTGATGAAGATAAAAGAATAAAACAATTTGTGAAGAAAGGCTACCATGATTACAGGTCTTCCCCACACTGTTTGCTTTGCAGGATGTTTCGATGGGCAGGCTATAAGACTGGGCTGTCAGACGTCTTTCATTTCCACTGCACTGTTCTGATATGTTGCTGCATAATTTGGCTTTCAGAATGGTTTGAAAAGAACAGAAATCGGAAACATGCTTTACATGCTGCAATGTTGCTCTCAATTCACCGAAGCTCTATCTATGATTATATCAGTGTGACCACAAAATATCAGGTATTGTCCAGAAAGGCAATGAAAACAAATCGAGCACTATTCTGTGGGCAAGGGTCAAGTTATACATGTACATCTGGAAGAACGTATCATGGTCTCTGAGCTTTCAGAAAATAAGAAAATGAAAAGACAGGCAAAGAGTGTATGCAACATGCAAGAGGGGAACAGGGATGATGCCCTGTAAAGCTAGGCAAAGAAAGCTCTCTCCAGACTGACATTTTCTATATAATTTCACAGTTGTAAAAGACACGATTAATTAGCATAATAACATTCAGAGCTATTCTGTAAGTTTTTAGAAATAAAGTGAAGATTTTCTCATTTATATTTTCCAAAATGTCTGAAAGATAAAGGTTGCAACTGTGTCTTTGTGGAGCATGAGAGGACACTTGCAGAGACAATCAAGCTGGCCAGTTTGAAAGAAAGGGTCAGGCCACCAGCAAGAATTAAGCACATGAATTTGCAAGTTTTAATACCAAAATTAGAAGAAACATTGGCAGGTTTTCAATTGAAGTATTAAGGACAGATACTTCAGAAATACTATGGCATATAGGAAAAGGTATATATTTTTATATGAAGAGGAAATATAAGTAGATTTGTAAAGGATTTGGTATTTTTATTTGATAGTCACTATGCAATTCAGGGTTGGTTTTATCTTTAGAGTTGAACAAAGGAAGGCCTAATGTGCCTTTCAGTGAAATTCTGTGAACTTCCCTTAGGAAGCACCTGCAATTCCAGTGATTCTTAACGACATGAAAAATATTTGACACAGAAAAATGTAAGCAGTGATTCTCTGTTTGTGATAAGATCTAAGAAATAAATGACTATGCTCAGGGCAAAAAAAGAATAGACAGTATAATGGTGGAAATGGAATATAGATTAGAAATCATATGTGCACCAATCATTTTTCTAAGAAGATAAGATAATTACAATTGGAGTATTACAAGGATATCTACCATATGCCAAGGCAAATTCTTCGGATAGTACACAGGAATAATTGAGCAGTAGTTCCTATTTGTCCTTATACTAATTGGTATGACACAAAATCAAATACTTTGAAAAATTAAAATAGATTTTATAGATTTGTTATGATTATGAATTTTATTTCTAGTCAGTGTTCCCCTACTATAGAACATATTATGTAAATCCAAAGGATTTTTAATGAGAAGCTATAGAAAATAATGCACTGAGAAAACTTATAGGCATTTATTATAAATGATAGGGTTGTTGTTTGCAAAATTTTTACTTTTTACAACAGTAAAGAATAAGTACACTACAAGAACACATTGTAGATAGTTGTTCTATACTTCTAATGTAAGTGTTTGTGAAATAAGTAATTTCATAATCAATAGTGATAAATTGAAGAGCTATTTCAATTTATCAAGTTGTTTAGATGAACAAAGAAGCCATTCTTTGTGTGAACTTTGATCTTAATGTTATCAGGCCTTTGATCTTGCATGAAAACCAGCAGGTCAGTGTAGATTTTCCTTTTCAGAGTAGAGCAGAGGCCAAAAGCAGTCATTTAGATCACACATTTCTGTAGCAACAATCACCACGCATAGTTAATAAACCTTCGCTCTGTGGGAAATGACTATGTTGAGCTTTACATTCCCTCTAGGATTTAGTATTCACGATGACCCCATAAAGTAACACTATCATTAAACTTTTTTCAGCATAAAAGCAAGTTTAGCTTACTATCAGACAAATAAAGATACTAGTTAGTAAAAGGTTAGGTCAAGAAGGAGCAAAAGGTTTTTAGGTGTCTCAATAGAAACCCACACTCTTGACCACTAGGCTATCATGCAAGAGTACCATAAATTAAGTAAAGAAGAAATTCAGTTTATTAAATAAACACACTCCAATCATATTAAATCTTCAAAGTAAGTAAATATGTGTATGGTAGCATGAAGTGAGTCCGTGAGTGACTTGTTACCTGAAGAATCATTGCTGTGTGCAGAAGATGGAATAGTATCATGAGCAGATGCGACACTCTGAAGAGTTTTCATAATCCTGGCAGACAGGAAAGTAAAAATGAAGAGAGAAAGCGTTATACAGAGAATTTCAATGATAAAGAGTAGATACTGCCTTATGATCTTATATAATTAATAAGAGAAAAATTGATGCTAGATCATTTTTTTAACATTTCCAGATTACAAAAAGACAAAATATTTGTAGAATAAGATTGCATAATAAAATCAACCTCTGTTTTGAAAATATATATATGCATAAATTTTGTTATCATAATGTTCTTGACTGTGTTTGACGTCTTCTACATTCTTGCACTTATGGGAGTAATAATGAAATGTATTTCTGATTAAAAAATATCTGCAATCATTTTGTATATATGTATAGATATGAAACTTTCATGTATATTATCCATGTAGCACAAATGTCTCCATGCTCATCAGTTTCTATGTACATATAAAATACTTTTTTAAAGTATTGAAAAATGAATGATAAATGTCTTGATGTAGACCTCACTGAAGCCAAAGCACAGGACATTTCTTGATGGAATTATAGATGTAAGATAAACATGTATTTGAGAATGTTTTCCCCAAAATATAAATAAAACGTATAGTATGAGAAAATGCAATTAGTGCTTAATCCAGCTCATGGAAGAACTTGCAACTGTTATTACTACTAAACTATTTTAGTGTATAATGCTCTGATATAACCAAAAGATTTATTAGAAGCAGAAAATACACTGTCGCAACACTAGTACTTTAGTAGCAGATGATGTACATTAGTAGGCAGAGATTGGGGAAGTAGAATTAATTCAGAAACAATTGGCCTGCCTTGGTTTCCAAGTACAGCAGGCTGGGTAGGTGGTACTTAATTTCTATGTGTGTGCGTGTGTTACCAGTGATTGAACACAGGGCCTTCAGACTGACCTACATTCCTGGCCCTTTTGAATTTTTTGAGGTGATGTCTCACTGAGTCCTCATTATATTGCCCAGGCTGGGCTCAAACTTGCCATCTTCCCGACTCAGATTCCCAGAGTGTGGGAACTATGTGTGCACGCTTCTCTGTCCAGCTCCCAACAGTCTTTCAAACCAGTATTCTCAGATGGTTGCTCTAGGATAAATTTGATAAAATTGCTTTTTAAAAACAAAACTGTTAAGTTTATTGTGCTTTTTAATGCAAACAGAATGACTACTGAAAATATATTAAAATTCTGACCTTTGTTATCACATCTATCCTCCTTAACTGTAGAATAATGAATTTTTCTTTACCATTTAACATGCACCACAATTAATCTCATTTTTCTTGGCATGTAGTTTTTCAATCACACTACTACTGGATAGATAATTAAAGAAGGATTGAATCTGTATCTTACAAATGTAATCAAAAATAGATTCCTCACACTAATGCTGGCAAGTGTGATATGAAATATTGGGCATTTGTGAAATATAAGGAGATTAAACTGACATTTGTGTTTCTGATAGTGAGGTGTGAATTCTAAAGACACAGAGAATTAGGGAATGATGATTTTGGAGGTCAAAGTGTAGTGTCAAGAACAGATTAAGGAAGTAAGGCAATAACTAGCATGCCTAACATCTTCTTTTATGGGTCCTTTTTGTTAGATAGCATTGCGTATGTATAATTCTATTTGCTACTTTTAAGAAAAGAATATGACATATTTAATTTTTCTATGGGTTTTGACTTCTTTACAATGTCTTTAAAGTATATTCTATTATAATCTTTTTATTGCCCACACAATTTAGTGCATGTTTTTATTAAAATTGATACATTCATTGTGGGGAGGTGTTATATGTATATGGCATGCCTCAGTTCCTGTTTTCTTTCTTTCCTTTCCTCTCCTCTCCTATATTCTATCTCTAGGTGCCCTTCCCTTTTGCAAAAGTTCCATTCTTGTGAGTTAAGCAATGTGTTACGTTCCTCAGCATTTTCTCCTTTATATTTAAACACCATTCATCAAGAAGAGTATGATTCCTCCAAGGCATTTTCTAACCTTCTCTTGGACCGTCAGGTTTCCTTCTCATGGTTTTAGGCGGTAGTTTACACACTTAGGATCTACTGTGTCTCTGCCTTTTTGTAAGGAGAAGATAGGCCTCAAGGACCAGAGGATATGCCAACCTGGGACACATGTCCCACACTTGTCTTTTGCCAGACCATGTGACTGTGACTGAAAATAATCATAAAGTCCAAACCCAGTCTACATGGCAAGACATGATCAATCATTATCTTCATTCTAGGTCTTCTGTTCCTCGTTTGCCAAGACAAGTGGCTACAAGATTGTCTCTGCCTGCCCATGAATGCACACATGAATGCAAGTTACATTATTTTTTGACTCTGTATCCTGCGGTCACTTCATTATTATATGCTACCCATGCTCAAGCAATGAACCCACTGGTTTCCTATTTCTTCACACAATTTGATGTAAGAGGATGTTTGCACACTGTAAAATGTGTGATGAATTCTCTGTGTAACCACAAGTAACTGGAACCTCTCTGACCCCTCCCTTTGTGACTTAGAACAGTCAAGTCACGTGCTCTTTCTAGCAAGTTGTTGGTTAACATGATTCAGCGGAGCTTTCCTTCACTTGTTTCTCAGGAAAATTTGCATCTTGTGGTAGAAAACGCTGGACACTGCTGCTATACAGAGAGAATGTAGCCCAGTTTCCCCACTAGTGCACGTGACCAGTTATCAACTTTTATTCAAAAGTGACATGATTCTAGATCATCCACCCTTTGGCCATCCTGACAAATAACCACAGATTGATGACTAAGGTCAGTAATGATCGGATGGGTTGGTTCATTCCACAAGAATCATTCAGATAACTCAGCCTGGTATTGTAGGTCACTATGGTTGAAAGCAATTCTGTTAAATGGCAAAAACTGACACTGAAGTTGCAGTGGGAAAACAAAAACAAGTCCTCTTAAAAACGTGCATCTTCATGAATTCAGGTGGTCTTTGAACTCTCAACATTTAACCCAAAATACATAAAATGAAGTAATTTGTAATGGTTGCTCCTAATGAGTCCATTGTTAAAGTGCCTCATTTCTTTGACAGAAGAAGAAAGAATAGCATAGAATTTGATGTACTAGTTGAACGTGATAATGAGTCACTTTTATCAGTAAGATTTGAGTGGAAAACTGAAAATAAGTCCCAGATTGAAGAGTGGGAGGTTAAATAAGAATAGATGAAAGCCAAGATTCCTCCTAAATGCTGACATTACTAGATTTTCTATGAGCACATGAAAGTCACAGTAACAGCAGAGGGACTGCAGCCTTAAACTGTTCCGTTTAATCCACGGTTCAGATACGTTTTGATACTGTAAATGATACTGAAGTTATGTCTGCATATTAAATCACTTTGACATCATTGGACAGTCTGTTTGGATACATACATTGACAAACACCATATTATTTTGCTTAAAAATCATTGGAAGCATTGCTGAGAGACGTTTTGGCCTCCAAGCATATTGCAAAGAATGATTCCAGTACCACACTGATCTGATACTTGAATCTGAATTGCTAATATCATAAAAATGTGCTGCCCATGCTGCCACTGACGCTGCTCACTTCTGCTAAAGCAGATGTCTATTACCCATTTGCCACACACACACATTTGACTGATAATCTCAAGGGAGGGAAAGTGGTGTAGTCTATGTTTGTTGTTACATTAAGTGGTTCTTAAGAGATAATGGTAAAGCTGATGTTTTAAAATCAAAATATGATCATATTTGTATATATTCACCCATCTTCTAACATTGCTCTAGCCCTTTTGGGAATATGCACTGTCCTGCCAAGAACAATATGTTTAGTCTGTAGAAATATAAACTCTCAATAGGAAAATCATGTGTGCTAGCCCCATATTTCATAGGAGGGGTCTACCAGACCATTCCAAAATACCAGCTGTTAGCATAGATACTTTCATCAAAATAAAGAGATTTCCTATCATTTACATGAAACTAAATTCTGGGCACAGGACAACAACAGCAATGAAATTGAAAATAGTTTGTCTTTTTGCCCCCTATGCCTAAATAATAAAGCCTTCTAGACATATCGGCCAAATGACATTGTTTTATATTAAGGCATTTTCCTCCACGCAAAGCATAATATTTATGCTGCATCCCCAGTGATGCAACCCTGGGCTCATTCAATGTTAAATCTCGGAACTTTTGTGAAACACTTTTTCCCTAATGTGGTTAATTAAAAACTTATCTCTAAAATCTTTGGCATTTCTTGAGAGGTGCGACCTTTAACCTCTATTATAAAGTGTGCAGTAGACTTAATAATTAACTTCTCATAAAAGCGATGTGGAAGACATGATGATGTCTGCCTTCTGGGACAAGGGAATAAAAGGCACTCTACCTTCTGCCTTAATAAGCTATTATGAAGAAGCCAACCGGCTTACCAAAACTGTGTTACGGCAGGTTAGGAAGAGGTCCGTGGGGCCAGCAAGCGGGCTTCCTGCCAGCAACTGTGGGAATGAATATCCTGAGAGCCCAACTCCCAGTCCCAGGCAAGCTGTTAGCTGACCAAAGCCCGGGCGATATGTTGACTGCAATTCCAAAAAATGAGCCCTCACATCACTCAGTTGGGTCTTTCTTCAACTTTTAACTCACAGAAACATTTACAAGGTACTATGTAGTAGGGTAATTTGTTACTCAGGAAGACACCATTAATATACTCACCAGAACAATCAGTGAATTAAAAAACCTATTAAATAATTTAAAAGTTTCTCAAATAGTGACTGTCTAAATCTTTGCGGGAAATGTCTTTTGTAATCTTACAAAATCTTGTAAGATTATTTTAATGAAATTATGAAACCATGATATGAAAAATTTGGAGAAGCATTCCACACATAGTATTGTAAAGAATGTGCAGTTGAGCAGTTAGTAATTCATTAATCTATTAATAAATACATGCAGCTATATATGTATTCAGTTGATGTGAGATTTGGCATTGCAACAGTGCTGTGTTAGGGAGGTAACAAAGAGAGGAAGGGAAAAGAGAGGAAAAATAGGGAGGGAGGAGCTGACCTTGGCCATTCCAAATACCAGGGAGGGACAAGGGAGAGTGGGAAGGAGAGAAGAGAAACAGAGGAGGATTTTTCAAAAGACTATTTTAAGTCTCATAATCTGACATCTGTGCACTAGAGACCAAGGAAATTCAGAGAAATCATTTACTCTTAATACAGAAACCTGAGAATAAGGAAAACTGATGGTTTGAATCCTAACCCGAGGTCAGGAGTAGATGAAGTGGAAGTCTCTGACCTGAGGTAGATAAGAGGAGGCACAGTGTACCTCCCTCCCCCTTTTGTGCTCTCTTCAGCCCTCAGTATTTTGGATAATACTCCTTCACTTGAAGAAAGAATAGCTACTTTCCTGAGTCTACCGACTAAAATGTTAGGCTAACCCAATGGTGACTTCGGAGTCACATCCAGAAATGTTTAACCAGGTAGCTGGCATCCACTGATGGACTCCACCAGGCTTATAAAACTAACTATCAGCAGGTTTGATGTCAACTGTGGCAGACAGAATACAATAAGGGAAACTGTGTGTGGTATGACCAGTTCCTGGGTAAGTTTTGATTTGCTGTGAGAGACAAGGAAGAGCAGGATGCTGATTCACTTACTGAAGAAAGACTACGTCACCCAGGCCAATGATCATCAAGACGGGCTCATGCCTGGAGTCCCATGTAATATGACATGGAATAACAGAAGAAGATCTTATCCTATACCCTCATACAAACCATGAATATCTTGAGATACACAGAAGATATCTTTTATAGCATGAGACAGCATCCCTAGGGAAAGAGTATCACAGGTCTCAGAGTGGCCAGTGGGAGGGGTGCTGAGGTATTTTGTTTCACAGACACTTCAGGGGACTAGTAAGTGTGATGGCAAGAGGAGAGGAATATGGGAGATCTAATAGGGTACTTTCTGGAACTGTTATTGCTATGTATGAGATACTTCTTTGAGGCTGCCCAGAAAGACAGAAAATAAAAGGTGAATTCTTAAAATGAGCAGTGTCTGGCTACTTTTCTCTGATTGCTGAGGCAAAATACCTGCTGCCCAAAATGAAGGGAAGAAAGGTTTATTTAGCTTACAGTTTTTGTAGTTTTCAGTCTGTACTCAACTGGCTACAAGACAGGATGACATGGCTGAGAGGCAACTGTTCATGGCAGCCACAAGTGACAAGAGGGAACAAGGTAAAAGGAGCAAAAGTGGGGAAATGTGCCTCCTTCCTTCCCTCGTATAGTATGCTGATTCCCCACCAGTGGGCAGGTGCAGCACTCACACTGCCAATCCTGTGCTAGACAACAAACCAATCACAAAAACTAAAGTAAGTCACCTCCATGACTGCATGAAGCTTTGGGGTAAGGGGACATTTAAACACAAACCATAACAGCTAGGCTTCTAATCATTAGACATCTTCTCTATGAGAAAAGTGTAATGATTTATAGCCACAGTCCATATGGTCTAAGAAATATATTGGAATGATAAATATACATCAAGTCTTAAATGGTTCTTCCATCCACCTACTTTCTTCTCTTACCCTTCACTTCCCTTTTTTCCTTCTATCCCTCCTTTCCACCTTTCCTCTTTCTCCTTTCCTTCCTTCCTAACTTCCTATCCTTTTTTCTCTCACAGTCTCTATTTCTTTCTTTCTTTCCTTCCTTCTTTCTTTTATTCCTCCCTCTCTTCATTATTCCCATCTTTTTTTTTCTACCATTCTAAATTCTGAACTCCTCTAGTTTTTCTCCCTCCCTTTCTTGTGATTCCTGCATTATTCAGTTATGTTTCCTCCAGAATCTGGATCAACTGCCTACAAGTAAGACTTTGATTCAAATCAGATTTATTGACAGGAGTTTCTCGCCACACAAGCGTCCTGCTGCATCTTATTCCCTAACCCTCATAGAGGTGTTTTAGAATTTGTTCTATGGTGTATCACACATCCTAGAATCTACAAATTTGGTAATCAGACTGTGTCATGCCAGACTTTAGTTAGTAGTAGGTCAAGTGTTATGTAGAGGGCTTTCTATTGCAACAGGTTGAAACTTGGCATATAATTTGACAGCCAGATGTGGTATTTCTCCCTGATTGCATGGCTCACAGTCACTTTAATAATACATTGTTTTCCCAAGTAAAAATTATTGGTGGAAGTGCAACATCTGGTTTCTAGTGAAAAAGTCAGCTTAATTTACTCAAATCCCTCCTGTGATTTACAAAGCACCAAAGAAGGTGGAACACTTTGACACATTGTACAACACGGACTGGCTATGTCTACATTGGCAAGGATTTTCTAAATGGCTCATTTAAAGCAATCAGGGACTCTTTTATTTGGTACCACCCTAACAGCCAAAATGTTTATATTTCTAAATGAAAACCCTTTTCTTCAGCTGAAAACATTTCCAAGAAAAAGTAAACGCTTTGGTCATTAAAGGCAAAGACAATGTTTTCCTTTGAACAGAGGAGATTGTAAAATATTTTCCAAATATTGCCAAACACTTTGATGAAAATGTAAGCATTTGATAAATTCCTGGTTTCAAACACAATTATTAGTAAAAATTTAAGCAAGTAAGCAAGTTCATATTTTCAGACAAGCTACCAATTCTTCCATCGAAATAGCAGGATTTCTGAAAACACACCCAAACTACAATAGTAATTGAATACTGATGTGAAGAAAATTATCAGGATAATTGAGACCAGTCTTCATGGGTATGCATAATTTTATAAATTACTAACCAAACAGAACTTCAGTGACTTGGTTTTATGGGATTTTTTTCATGATACTTTTACTTCCTCGAGATGGGGAACTCAGCTTATGAAGTAATTTATATTTAGTTTACATTCATTGAGTTTTTGCTACCTAATGTTATAAAAATATGAAGGAAAAAATGGAGGTTGATAGTTGGTTATGAAAATATCTTTACCATAATCTGAATCTTTGCATTTGTTTTGTTAGTACTATAATTGTACAGGGAAAAAACAGGTGTTTATCACCAGGTTTTATGCTTTTTGAATTCATCATAATAAAATCAGTGAAGTCATAATGAGCTAAATATAATAAAGCTAAATTTTCTATAACAAAAGTGAAGTGAATGTAATTTCATTCAAACATAAATAGCATTTTGTGTTTAAATGATATATAACAATTCATTTTCATAAAGGTAGAAAGTCATATAAAACCTTCTTATAAACTTGATCATTTTAGAACAGGCTTGAAGCTGATATAAAATAATTTTCATGCCAATAAGAATTGTTTTCTTAGTGACACCACAGCATCAGCTAGTAAATATTTTTTATTCATCTATCTATCTGTCTGTGTATCTATCATCTACCTAAATTTCTATCAAGTCATAGTCTCCTAAGTCGCTCTACTTGCATCACCTTGTGACAATGTGTCAGTTAAGTCTTGAATATTTTGTTTTGCCTCCTAGAGTCAAGAAATAATTACACAAATTAAAAGCTGATAATTTTCAAATTTTCTACGTGTATTAATTGATATAGAAGCTGCCATGCAAATAGTCTCTTGTGACTCTGTATCACCAACTGACTCCTACGTGTTTGCTTCTTTGTAACAGATGATGAAAACAAAATCTACAGTTGCATTGAAAAGATAATAAAAAAGCAAGAATATTAATTCCTTCTGATGATCTACAGTCACTCTGATAATAAAATATGCATTTCAATCTGATTCTCCATTAAAGCAAATATTTCACTCAGCAAACAAAGTTATGTTATACTTCAATAGTTGGAGCCTTAGTTTTTTCATATAATAATACAGTGCACTTACTTGAATTATACAGTATTTGCCAGTATTAAATGCCATACATGACAATTTGTGACACTTATTAAATATGTAATAGAAAGAAGTAAGATTGTGTCTTTAAAAGAGAAGATATATCAGATGATATTAATAGGTTTTACACTTTACATGTGGATATCTATACATCACTTCTTAGAAACACTTAGAGATGCATAGGGGTTTCATGGAGTAAACCCTTTCTGTTTTTTTATCATGTTGTTAATTTTTCTTTCTTTACCCTGATTTCAATTGTTCCCAAAATAACCTAACTCACTTATTAAGGGACCCTTGTTCTCTGACACAACCCTGGAACATGAAAGTTAAGTGTAAAAAATTCACTCTTAGAAATTACTGCCTAATGAATTTGGGGAACAATTGCACAAATGAACAAATAATACGTGAAAAGGAAGTAATTTGTGTGTGTGTGTGTGTATGTGGGATCATGGAGATTCATGTTTTTGTTTTCAGAATTTATTTACCTGGTTACAGTGGCTGGTAAGACACACATTTTTGGTGAAGTCCACCTGTCTGGAAACCCAGGAAAAACAGCTTTGGATCTGAAGTCTGAAGGGCAAGAGGCTGATTAACAGTCCAGGTAAGATTTCTACATTACAAACTTGAGGCATAATTTCTTTCTCTCTGGGAAACCTCTTTTTATTTGCTCTTTAGGTCTTCAATAATTAGATGAGATTCAACCACAGTAAAAGTAATCTTAGTGCAAAGTCAACTGATTATGTTAACCACATCCAGATGCCTCCGACACAAACTCTAGGCTGGTGCTTGAATAATCATGTGGGCCTGCAAACCTAGTCAAGCTGACAGATAAAACTAACCATCACAGCAGTGTGAAGAAGAGGAAGTATGGAAAGGTGGCAGCTTGGGAAAGAGAAGTACCTTTTCAAACGGGCCAGCCCAGAAAGTTTCCTCCATGTCTCTATTCCAACAGAATTCTGAACTAACCGAGGAATAAGCTAAGGAAAATTTATTGAAGAGAGATCGAATACAGAACAAACCAAGACCAAAAGCTCTGGGAGGGGAATGCGGTTGGCATATTTTATGAACAGCAAATAGAGCATCTGTTAAAGAAAAATGAGAAAAGAAATGGAATGAGAGGCACGTATCATTCTGTTTAAAATTCTTGATGACTAACATCATATTAAAGTACCTGAGAAATTGAACAGCATATGAACTTATTTTAAACTGCTAAACTCAATAATTCAAAATTATTTTGATTACAGAAGCCTTTGATTTTTAATGGCTTCACAATAATTCTGTGTCCCTATACTTACTTTTCTGATTATTTTTTGTCACATGTTCCCAGGGTGACTGTTTTCATGATTTACCTATTTTAAAAATACTATGTAAAAACACTGCCTTCACAGTACTGCCAGTCACAGTGTACTGGTAACACTGATCTTGTGGAAAAAGTATCCAGGGTTCGGATACATTTTCAATTTCAAAGCAAGTGGAACAAAATTCTCCTCAGTTAAATTTATTAGTGTTACATAAAAGCTATCATAAAGAAGATTATCTCAGTTTGTATTCCAAATATTACAGCTGTCAATGTATAGAAATGCTATTGTGTTTTTTTTTGTTGTTGTTGTTGTTGTTTTTTTGATACCAGGAATTGAACTCATGACCTTGCATTTGTCAGACTGGTACTGTGCAGCCCAACCATATTCCTAGCCCAATGCTATTGAATTTTGATTTTTATTTTTTGTATCTTGAAACTATAGTGGATTAGCTTATCAATTCTTAATTTTAATCTTTAGAATTTTTATATCAATGATTACATTCTGTCTGTAATAGAAATAATTCAACTTGCTGCTTGTTCTTTCTACGTCTTCTACTTATTCTCTTGCATGACTATTCTGTGTGGGATTTTCACTTCCATCTTGAAAAGAAGAAACTACAATGTACCTCTGTCTCATTTCAGATTTGGAAAACAAAAGGTTTTCCACTCTTGCAATATTAGCCGTGGACTAGTCAAGCATGACCCTGTTTTTTCTTTTAATGTTCACTTCTTCTGCAGCTAGGGTGTTAAGAATTGTTTTCTTTTTATCATTAGAGGATTTTTTCAAAAGAATTTTTTGTTATTGTTGAAACTATTATATGATTTTTTTAATCCAACATCTTGTTAATGTTGAGCATCATATTTGTAGATTTCTATGTTTGGGGCATTCCTTGCATCCTGGGAATAAATATTACTTACAATTGAGGATTATTTCAATGTCTCATTGAAACATTGGCTTTATCTATAAAGTTTGGATTTATTTTGCAGAGAATTTTTGCTCATTAGGTACATCAAACCCTAATTTTCTTTTTATGTACTTTTTCCTTTTTTGGAAAAGGATAATGCTATCCTTGTAAATTAAAATAAGAGTTGAAAGATATATACTCTGAAAACTGCAAGGTACTAATGAACAAATTTAAAGACAACAATAGATTGAAAGATATCTTGTGTTCCTAATATAAAGAAACCATATATCTGTGTTAGCAAAAGCAATTGGCAAGCTAAGTGCAATCACTATCAAAATATCAGTAATATTTTTCACAGAAATAAAAGCAGTGAAAAAAATCACATGAAACTAGAGAAGACTTCAAATATCCAAAGTATTTTTGAACAAGAGAACAGAGCTGGAGATATCACAAGTTCTTCAGAAGTGATAGAGGGAAAAACTGTATTTACACATATGAAATAATACAATCTTACCATTATTTCACATTAGATACAAAAATCAACTCCAAATTTAAGATTCAAGCATACATAATAAAACCATTTAAATTACCTAAGAGAAATATTCAAACCATTGGTCTTAAAATAAATGCTTATATGACACACACAAGAAAAGAAATATACAAAAGGGATCATATTAAACTAAGAAAAAATGGGAAATGAAAGAACTACAGTGCAAAGGAAATGACAGGGTAAAGAAACAACATGTGGAACGGGAGAAATTTTACAAACTAGTCACCTAAGAAAAGGCTAATATCCAAACTACTCAAAAAATAAAACAAAGGAATAGCAAGAATCTTAATTGCTCAATTTAAAATTGGGCAAATTATTAGAGAAATGTAAATGAAAACAACACTTAGATTTCAGTTCACTGTATCATGGAGAACTCAAAATGCAAAAAAAAAAAAAAAATGCTACAGAAAATGGGACCTTTTTCCATTGTTGGTGGGAATTTAAATTAGTATAAGCGCTTTCCAAGTCAGTATGGAGAGTCCTCAAAAAAACTAAAAATAGAGATTACTTCAGTCATATTTCTGGATATCATTCCAGGAGAACTAAATTCATCCTGGTACAGCAATACATACACATGTTCACAGAGGCACAACTCACAATAGCAAAATCACGGAAGCAACCCATATGGTCGTCAACTGATAAATGGATAAAGAAAATATGTGCACACAATGGAGTAACATTCAGCCACAGAAAAGAATAAAAATAAGTCATTTGCTGGAAAAATAGATCCTGAGTTTGTTATGCTAATTAAAGTATGTCAATCACAAAAGGTGACATATCCAATAATCTTTCTCATATGAAAGTCTCACTATATAAATAAGCTAAAGAGCAAAGTAAAGAATCAAGTTAAACAAAACAAAGTGATAACTTTATTGATGAGAAGGAAATCGACAAAGGGAGGGAGAGAGGAAGTTGGCTAGGCCGCAAGAGTGACGTGATGAAGATGTGGTATGTATAAGTATCAGTCCCCAAAGCTGAACAGAAATAGTATGTGTCACAAATGTGTACCAATAAGTTTTTTTTAAGTATATTTTTTAGAAGGGCAAATGCACTTCTAGTAATCCCAGCACTCTGGAAGGCTGAGGCAGGAGGATTGCAAGTTTGAGCCCAGTTTGGTCAACTTAATAACTAAAGAAAATCTTAAGCTTGTCTCAACAACAAGGGGGCATAGGAAGTTCTCTCAGTAGAAAAGGTTTGTATTCAGTCACCATTTTATATTCATACAAAATGTAAAAAATAAAATAAAATAAAATAATAACCAGGCATATGCAAATTAAAAGCACAATGAAATATTATCTTACACACATTAGAATAACTATCATCAAAAAGAATATACAAAAACCGATGAAGATGTGGCGAATATGGAACACTTACGCACTGGGAAATAAATTAGGGTTATCCTTACAAAAACCAACGAGTTTCTTAAAAGCTTAAAAAATTGCATTTCCATATAATCCCACAATTCTCCTGCTGGTTGTACATCCCAAGAAGTGAAATTAGTATGTTAAAGATATATCTGTACCTCTCTGTTTGTTGAAGCATGAATCACAACAGCCAAAATATAAAGTCAGATTATGGGTCCTTAGAAGGGTATGAGGAAATGGGAAATTTTTATAAAATCCACATTTTTCAGGCTTCAAAAGGAATAAATTATGTCATTTGTGTCAACAATGACAAACATTGTGAACATTTTGCTAGGTATAATACACTAAGCACAAAGTCAAATAAAGTGTAATTTCATACATTTCTGAAATCTAAAAAGTGTTAAAGAATTTAAGGAAAAGATTATGGTTGACGAAAGTTGAATAATGCGAGGACCATGGAAATTTTTGTCAAAGCATACAAAGTTTCAGTTGCATAGAATAAATATTTCCTAGGGTTCTCCTCTATAGCATGGTGATTATAGTTAACAATATGCTGTATATTTGAGCATTGATACAGAGATACATCTTAAATATTCTCTTTACCACAAAAATATTATATGAGATGACTATATCATCTTGACTTTAATAGTCGTTTCCTAGTGTACAAATATTAGAAAGTCCCATTGTACCGTCATAAACATTTGCAATATTTTCATCTGTAACTCAAGCTGGGAATTTGAGAAGTTAAAGCAGACCTCTTCCTGGAAGTAGATGGAAGGATGAAGTTGAAGGAAACAGAAAATTTGGTATGACTACACAAATTTCACTTCAGAAATTGATCAAAGTCATTGGCAATCTCTAAGATAGGAAGAACTGGGAAGGTAGGTATGGGAACATGATTGCATTGTATGTAGAGATGAAATTAAACCTGATAAGTCTAATAAACATCCAAGTGACGATATATAAAAAGACTGCTGGACATTTGAGTTCCACTCAGGGAAAAATTTTGACTAGATATATGTAGAAGTGATAAACACAACCATCATTTACATGTTAAATTGAGATGAACTAGGCTGAGAGAATAGAGAACAAAGGTGTTACAGGATACATCTTTCCCCAATACAGTGAAGGACATGTAATAAGTAGAGTGGAAAAGAGTAGTAATGGGGAAAATATTACTTATATGGCGAACTTCTTCTGTAGCTACCAGTAATCTTTTGATGCTTGGTTCAAAGCAAGTAATTGAAAATTCTTTCTCTTCTCCTGTTGTGGCAACCGGAAACACCAAAATGACACTTAGGATTTGGAGGCAGATTTATTTTACATTGATGGGCATTGATTAAGAAGATTTCCAAAATATCGGGTCTCAAAGGCTCAGGGAAGGAGGTTTCTATGGGATTGCAAAAAGGAAGTACAGAGATAGGGTACTTGGCTGTCTTTCATTGGATTGTACAATATGCATCATAGAGACCAGCTACACATCACAGTGACCAACTGTTTCCAGAAGACAGAAGCAACCGGCACTGCAACAGGAGTTATTAGCTGGGAAACTGAGAAACTGAAGTGTACTGGCCAGAGCCTCATAAAAATCTCTCTCTCTCTCTCTCTCTTTCTCTCTCTCTGTCTCTCTCTCTCTGTCTTTCTTTCTGTTTCTCTCTCTCTAATATATATATATAAATATAAATATAAATATAAATATAAATATAAATATAAATATAAATATAAATATAAATATAAATATAAATATAAATATAAATATAAATATATATATCTGTGTGTGTGGTTTTCTCCCTCTCATTAGCAATATTAAATTAATTAGTCTAACACAAAATTTTTTTCAAATGCCTTAAATGCAATATATTTAGAGTTAAAATAGAGTCTGGACAGAAAGCATTCATTTTACCTTATGTTTTCTGTCAATCACATTATTAAATCTATGAGATGCCAGAAAATTAATTTGTGGTATTTTCTTATTATAGTCATTACCAGTATTTCATTTTTCCTGAATATTTCAATATAAAGTAATTAAAGATGTGGATTTCCTGGTAGGTACAGTCATCTCTTTTGCAAAAATGAACTGCAATGCTTTTGTATGTTTGCCTCTGTTTAGGGTTTGTTTGCTTGTTTTTCTATTTCAACTGCTTTTCTTCTTTGTCCAGTGAATAGTCCTGGGGCCCTTAGTAGCAGTCATAGGTTAGGGACAGAGATGGTCATAACCACAAAGGAGGGACTGGTAAAATTTATTGAAAGAATGAAGTAATTTTACTCATTTTTAAAGAACAAATTAACAAAATGTCAATTAATCAAAAATTATTAATATTAAATAGCTATTTCCACCTTCCTAAATTTTAGGAAAAGGCAAGAAATTAGATTTATATTTTTCTACAACAAAAGGACAGCACTGCCCTGTGGGAGCTGTTTACTCTATCACGGGAAACGAAGTTGTAAACTTCCAGGCAAGTCATAATAGGTGCAGCACAGAACATGTGTGTAGACAACGCTTTCTTTTTATTATAAAAACAAAACAAAGCAAAAAATCAGACAGAGAAAAGCTAGTGATGTGCCCTTGATCACATGGCCATGTAAGTACTAGGAAACGTTTAGCCTCCTGACTCTCAGCTCCACTGCAAAGCGTATTTGCTCCAGCTAAAGGGACCAAGCTGTCACTAGGGCTCATGGATGCTCCTGTGCTATGCTGTCCTCTTCTTATGCTGCGTACTCAACAAGAATAGCCATGTGGTTTGTACAGGGCCATGAATGCAGACATCACAGAAGAACAGCAAAATCATTCTGGTAAGCTTCCTGCATCTTGTCTGAATATGGAATAAAAACAATGGCTTTAAGTGTTTTTCAACATATAAGAATTTTGTGAAGATGAAGAAGAATGTATGGATACTTAATTTTGGTTGGTTACAAAAGGTGAATTTAAATGGTCTATGGTCCACTGTACATAGAGGAACTATCAGTAAAAAGATCTATTTCCTGATTACGCATTTCCTGACGTACAAAATGTTTTACAATACAGAAATATTTCCAAGAAAAATGAAGTCATTTTAATATTGATAAAAGACACCATTGAACATATTTTAGATATAAGTTTGAGGCACTTTTTCTAATTGTGTTGAATCCATACTTCGCATATTATCTGTTGTATTTCCCCTTCATATTTTGTGTTGTGAAGTCTTAAAACTGAGACGATGGTTACGTATAAAAGATAGTTTTTAAATGATATGATATTTTCTCATATTTGTCATTTAAATTGATACAATCCAGAGAAAACAGAACACCATTTCTTTAAGGCATTCTTTACCCCAGTTAATGGGAAATTTACAGTACATGAATTGTATCACCAAACTGAAATAAAATCTACTTTGAGTCCAACATTTTGCAGTATTCAGTCTCAGACTTGGTAAAAGAGTCTAAAGATGTTTGGAAGTACTTCAGTGTGTTTAAGGTTGATATTTTCAGAAATATTTCTAATTTCTAAGTAAAACATTACTGAATTAAATATCTTTGTGTATCTTTTACTAGAATGCTGACTTTTCCCTCAAGTATGATGTTAGTCATTATATTACAGAATTGACTATATAATGAATATTCATATTTAAGTGGTTACTGACACCTCATTCTGTCATAATTTGAATAAACATGATAGAGATGACAGTAATACTGATTTATTGTAGTAAAGAATCTTTATGATATAAATTCATCTAAAGGAAAACTTTTACTTAAATGGTGATTTATTTAGTATCACTCATAAACTTTATAGGATTTAAAATTTCCTTCTGCATTTTCTTAAAATAACAGAAATTTTAACCTTTGTAAATGTGGAAAAATTTAAAAATAATTCATCATTTAAAAAATTAACACGAATGGGAATCTAGGTGACAATAACTGGTTCTGCTTATTTGCAATGTACAACATAACTCAAAACTTTAACACTTAAGACACATATTTAAGACACAGATATTACCAAATTCTTTGATGAATTCATTGATCCACCAATGCAAATATCAATATTTGCATTATTACTTAATACTAGGGTTGATTTTATGGGATAGATCAGAGTCACAATTTGCATCGATCACTTAATGAGACAATGTAAAAAATATGAATTTATTTATGCAAATATACTTTTGTATTAGAATAAACTACTGGATTTTGCCTTAACTAAAATATATTCTTATTGTTAAATAACTTCAAGCAACATATGCTGAGTTAGACAAATTCAAATCCCTAATATGTCAGACAAAAAATATGATAACTTGCACATGATATTATGGAATTATAATTTCTTCTAGACTCTTGCAGTCTCTCTCATTTTTATAAGACTAATTGGTACCTTCTTTTAGAACACCATGCTGTAAGGCCTTGGTTTACTTCCACTTATGCTGTACATACCTGCTGGGCATTGTGATTCTGTTCTCTCAAGAGATCCTTACAAGTCCATTGTAAGTGGAAGAGCCTATATTCACAGCACTCTGAGAGGTTGAAGCAGGGGTATCATAATTACAAGGAGACTTGCAATTTACCTGGTCCTGTGTCAACCTACTTATACACATGCAGTGATTGGAATGTAGCTGAGAACGAAAGTCTCTGGGTTCAATTTCCAGTACAAAAAGTCAAAGAAAACAAAAAGTATCTTTTGTATTGAGACAGCACTTAGAAGACAGGATATTTTATCTAAGCAATAAATGAACACTACTGTTTTTAAGAGACACAGTGCTTTCTGTAAAATGTTCCCATAAATTGAGCCTTTAATTATTCTTATTGGGCCTCTTTTGTATCAGTGCGGATGTTAACTTGCCATTTGAGAAGTGTTTATTGGTATTTTATTTTGACACAATTCTGTCATAAGGATTTTATTCTCCTTTAGATCTCTACATGGAATCAAAGAACCTGAGTTATTGTCATATCAACTGTACATGCTGGACATATAACTATGTGCAAATCTTTCATATTCTCTGAGACTTTTCCTTCAGTTATGAAATAGATAAAAATATTATACTACTAACCCTTTATGGGAGCAGTGAGGGCAATAAATAACACCATGTTTTATAACTTGCAGAACACTGGAACTATGCAGGGGTATTAATATTATAATTGTTGCTATTAGAATACCACAAATTGTATGCTAAGTTCTCTTAATCATATCATTAAATACCTAAAAGTGTGTAGTGTATAATTTCAGTATGTGTTAGTTTGCTAAGGCAAACTAACAACGAGGACCAGAGACTGTGTAGCTTAAATGACAGAAATTTATGTTCTCTATTCTTGGATGCTAGAACCCCGAAATCAAGGTTTTATTTTAAAGCCTTTTTCCTGCTTCAAATGGCTGCCTTTTTCTTCACTTTGACTTGTCTTTTGTGCAACCCAATTGCTGCTTCTTTTAAGGATAGGTCTTGCTAAATTAAAGAACAGGTAATGATCTCACTTAACCTTACCTATCACTTGAATTATCAATCTGTCTTCCAACAGAGTTGTATCCTTAAGTCCTGGAAGTTAGAATCTCAACACGAATTTGGGAGAGAACTAATTCAGCTCATAGAATGTTTAATTAAACTTCCCAAACTGTGGTCTGCTACACACTTGTA
>PVJX010026510.1:0-25780 GCA_004027295.1 Dolichotis patagonum | reverse complement strand
GGGTAGGCTGGCTGGAGGACAGTGATTTGGTGATCTGGGCCTCATCCATTGCATCCTGGAGGTTGGGCCAGCTGGAAGAGTGTAAGACCAATAGGAACCCCAGCACCCAGGACAACAGCCTGGTGCACAGATGCACACACAGCTCTGGAGGGTGAATCAGTGAGGACAGTAATGTGGAAGGGTCTGAAGCAGCAGCCAGAAGACAGCAGTTGGACTCTGGAGAACTCCACCAACAGAAGACCAGTCCCAGCCCCCACATCCAGTGACCAAGATTGGGTCCATACCCAGCACATCTCTGGGATACGACATGAACATTGTCATAGAACTAGAAACAGGAGAAGAAACTCAATATAGACATCCCTGAGAGCCCAGCAGCCACCATCAGGGACCAGTAGCCAGCTCTGGTGGGGAGAACCAGCCAGCCAAGCTCCCATGCACCTGCCATCATCAGGGGAGCCTCAGTGTAGCTGTGCATGTCTGGAGAAGCCAGCCTGGTATGCCACCACCTCCTGGGAACCTAGGATAGGAGAAACTCAGGTGTGTGACCCATTCCCCTACACTGCGGATGGGCAGCAAATGCAGGAATTACAAAAGACTCCGCCACCAGCTTGTCTGGAGGAACACAGGAAAATGTCAAGGTGAAGAAGCAAAAGGCAATCTCAGACCTCCAGCCCACACGAAACAAGTCTAGGAGACATAGAAACAGAAGAAATTGGAAGTGAAGGTATGGACAGCTGTTTTAAAGAGAATGAGAGACACTATGACAGCCATTCTTGGCTTCCCTATTGTCTGGTCTTGAAGACCTAAAACACCTTCCTCATCCAGTTCAGATCAGTTCCATACTATGTGCCTGTCTGTGTACCCCTGAAATTTCTGAAAGGATAGCAACCAAAGTAAAGAAACAACCTTATAAAGCTATAAAAGTAATCATATCAGAAATAATATCTCTGGTAAAAGAACAAATGACAAACATAATGAAAGAAATGCTGAGCATATCTAAAGGAGATAGATAAAAAAGAGGAACATTGGAAAATGATGGAAACCTTGAATGATCAATACAGGAAAGAATTACAATGTATGAGACAGAATCAAAGAGATATACAGGAAATTAAAAACTCCACTGAAAGCTGGCAAAACTGCCTGAGAGAAACTGTAGACTTTGAGACCCTAAAGACAGAATTGCTGCTAGCTATCACAAAGGAGAAGATCTCTTAAAAATATCAAGGAATCAGGAAATAACAATTCAGTGGCTGCAAGATGATGCAAAGAACATAATTTAAGACTGATAGGTGTTAGTGAAAAAATTAGGGGTCAACACAAATGACCAAAAAAGACTATTCAGAGAAATAATAGCAGAAAACTGCCTAAGCATAGGGAAAGGACCTGACATAGAGATAGGGGAGGCATATAGAACTCCAACTAGCCATAATCAAAATAAATCTACACCCAGATATATAGTAATAAAGATCCCAGAAATTCAGCGCAAGAACAGACTATTAAAGGCTGTTAGAGGAAAGAAACAGATCACCTATAAAGGAAAACCCATCAAAATCACGACAGACTTGTGAACACAAACCATCAAGTCAAGGAGCACTTGAAGCAAAGTGTTTCCAGTCCTGAAAGAAAACAACTTCTAACCCATACTGATGGACCCTGCAAAACTACCTTTCAAAATTAATGGAGAAATAAGATTCTTTCATGATAAAGAACAACTGAAGGAATTTGTGACCACCAAACCAACCCTACAAAAAATGCTGAAGGGTATTCTAGAGAGAGATAAAGATGACCACACTTCCAGGAGCAGTAGCACAGGGGGATTGCCAAGTAGGGCAGGCAATTGAAAGGAAGAGAAAAGTAGGGGGCTGATGGCAGGAGGATAGCATGTAGAGAAGAGCCAGTGCATGTCGATCACAACCATTAATGTAGATGTCCTCAACTCACCAATGAAAAGAAACACGAACAGAGTGGAGTGGAAGACAGAATCCATCGATACTCTGTATACAAGACATACTTTTGACTCAAAATAAAATTCATGGACTGAAGGTTAGAGGAGACAAGAAAACACTCCATGTGATGGGGACCCAGAAAAAAGCAGGGGTAGCTTGTCCATCAACCAGGGAATGAATAAGAAAGATAGGATTTTTTTAATACAATGGAAATCTACTCAGTTAAAAAGAAGGATAACCTTGGGGCTCCTGTAGGTAAATGAATGCAACTTGAGATCATGCTCATGAGTGAAATGGTTTGGACTTACATGGGTCAACATCACATTGTCTCCATAGAGTAAAAAATTGAAGGAGTTAGTGGGGCTCACACTGTACAATAGATACTGTAAAGATGAAAGGGGAGGAAATGTCTAAAAAGGGAAGGTGGTAGCCATTGTTAATTTCCTATTACTTTTTTTTGAAGTCCTGTATTGTCTTCATTGTTTGGTTTGGTTTGGTTTTATTGTGCTTTGTTTTGTTAGATTTCATTATGTCTGATGGTATGGGCGGCTATTTTGAAGATAAGTTATATTATGGTAGTCATTGTCGATTTCCTATTATCTTGTTTTGAAGTCCTGTATCACTCTCATTGTTTTGTTTTGATTGGCTTTATTCTGTTTCATTTTGTTTGGTTTTATTCTCTTTAAAATAAAATTTTTAAAGTGTCAGAAATAACTGTATTCAATGACTCACATGCATCTTCAAAACATGATTGTAAGTAGCTGTCGTCACCGTTTGTGGATGACAAAAATGAGGCTCAGAAAGACCAAATAACTGGTCCAGGATCTCCCAGCAAGTAATTAGTAGAAGCACTTGGAACATGGATCTGTCTGAAGTCAAGTCCTTGTCCTTACTACTTCATCGGCATCCCTCAAACTCCAGGAATAGGTCAGCACTAAGAAAACAAAGTTCTCAGGCCCCAATTCGAAAAACAACTAACTTAAGAAGCTAAGTTTTATCTTATAAAAACATAAACTAAAGTGGTCAGATTGCCTCCAAATCCTGGTGGCTCACAGGCCTCAGCATGAGAAACACAACAGGACACCCTGCTACTCCTGTTCCTGAGAGCCCCCTTTCTCAGGGTCTCACTGGGAGATCCAAAGGAGCTGTACCTCAGCCATGTTGCTCTGCTCCTTAGGAAAGATTTTAGCGAAACTAAGCATTTGCCACTAAGCTTCTACCTCTAGCAGTCTGTTACTATTATAACCGCAAATTATTTCCACACAGAGATGACGCCTGATGAACTTCAGTCAGATTAAAGTAAATGGGTGTGACACTTTCTGAGCTCAGTCTGGATGAAAGCTTGCCCAATGTTCCACACAAGCCTTGTACAAAGAGAATGTTACCCTCCTTCTTGCACATGCCAGCCACAGGACTCACCATCACCATAGTCCACATGGTGAGATTCTGTCTTTAAAAAAAAAAAAGCCTAAAAACAAAAACATCATAGATGACAGAGAATACCATTGAATTATCTCCTTGTTATACCATTCAGTAAAAAATGTTTCAGAAAAGTTTTTAAAAATTAAAAAATATAAAGCAGGATTAAGTCCTAATTGTCCAGCTATAGACATCACCTTTTAATACAACTAGCAACAAAAATGTTTATTCTGCACTCAAACTCATGCCCTGGGCCTGGACCTGAGTCCTGAAGGGCCCACAGAGGACCAACCCTGTCTCTGCCTCCACCCTCCTTGGTCTATAGCAGTTTTGCTATATTAGGCTCTTGAGAATTTATGTCCCATGTTTATCCTTCAGTCACTCAGGGACACAGTCAAAGGTGAAAGGACACCATCCCTGTGCTAGCAGTCTACTTTACCTACCAGCTATTCCCTACAACCTCTAAACAAAGAGAAAAGCAGAGCATCCTCTCTACCACCCCATGCTGCCTACCCTTTTGTGACCTTTGTCTTTCAAAGATTTCCTTGGAGAGATGCTGAGGTTAGAGGACAGGGGCCACATGGCTTATCTCAACCTTCCTAGGAATGCCATGGCGTCCAAGTCCAAGAGATTCCTGATCCTTGAATCAGTTCTTCAGGGTTCAGGACTTCGATGTTCTTGCGTACTGATCATTAAACCTTGTCTGGTTCAGTGAGAGTCAGCTCTATTGGGTATTCAGTTCCATGTGACTGACGCCCTGCACATAGCCACACTGTCTCTGGTTCTCTCATTCTCCAAGATCTGATCTTCTCATCTAGCAAGGGCTCCTAGGAAGAACAAGATCCCAGGGTCAAGTGTGCAAGAACACATCCTACTCAAAGAAATGAACTGTTTGTGGTTTCGGTTACAGTTCTTGGGGGTCGTATTCCTTGTCCCTGTTTGACTGAAAAACCTAACTACCTATGTGCCAAAACTCCTCTATGAATACACTGGCAATCTCCAGAGGCCCAGGCACATGAAAGCTATCCAAAAATACTCACTGTACAAAAAAATCATAATGTAGAGATTGCATAAGTTCTTATATTATGTCACTTAGTCTGAAGTGAGTACATCCATATCAGCTCCAAAAATGGGGAATTTTTTTCTCCCGTCTTAATCATTGATTTCCAGTTCCTTTCCGAAGCCTTCAGACTCTCAAATGGTCAACCCCGCCCACCACTTTTCTCCTGCAAAGTCCAGTTTGGGGTTTGTGTGTGGTACCTAAGAATCCAACAACAGCCATTGTAATACCGACTGTCTTTGAACTTCATCTTTGGTTCTCTGGACTCAACCTTAATGTTTAGACATTTACAAGCAGAAAGATGTGTTCCTGAATAAGGAAGCCAATAAAAGATCCATGCTTACATTTTCCATTCCTTTCCCATTTCCTGTACTTACAAGCCCTTTTCTGTGATCATGTCCATCTATTTAATCAACTTCCCTAGACTGCAGGTTCTTCAGAGGGAAAAAAAAAACCCTTCGAGTGCTTTGCTATGTCCCACTTCCTTTGATGAGAGGCCTACAGAAATCTGTGTGGCTGACAGACTGAGCAACAAACTCTAGCCACACAGCCCAACAGAGACACTTCATCTGCCTCTGGTCCCTGTGGAAAAAATGCTGATTTGTATTTTATTAGTTAGGGTGGTTTTTATTAAGAGAGGTTGGTACTTTTAAGGGATATATTTTCAACCAAATGAAAATAGAACCTTCCCATCACAGGAATTCAGGTTGCAAGACAACTGCACTGTATGTTACTCTGGGGAGGGGAGTCTCTTCAACACATGGTTGGCCTGCTGTTTTCCTGCCTCTCTGAGCTCCTCACAGTTTGCCATGCCCCTTACAGAGTACAGCAGTCCTCTCTTATCTGCAATGGGTAAGCTCCTGGACCAGCATGGTGGGTGTGTGCAGAAACCATAGATAGCGCCAAATCACGGATATTCTGTTTTGTTCTATACATGCATACCTGTGAGAAAGGTATAAAGCAGTCACAGTAAAAGATTAACAGTAACTAATGCCAAAATAACATGGTTATAACAATATACCATAATAACCCTTGTCTTTAAATGCATGAATTACTTATGAATATTTTTGAGATATTGGGGATTGGACACAGGGCCTTTGCACTGAGATATAGCCATAGCCTTTTGTTTTTGACCTGGAGTCTCACTAAAGTGCTAAGTTGCCCAGCCTAGGATTGAACTTGGGATCTCTCTGTCTCAACCTCCCAGAGTGCTGGTATTACAGGCCTGTAACATCAAGCATGGCTTTATTTCTGGAACTTTTCATTCAATATTTTTGCAATGTGGTTGATTACAAGTAACTGAGACTGTGGTTAAGGGTGGGGAGGGGAAGTGCTGTATATAACGTTAAACACACTGTTTATGCTAACTGCCCAGTCTTTAAACATCTTTTCCCTTTGGAGAGCTTCAAGAAGAAGGGCTTTACTCTAGAGCCAAGGAGGACTGTTTCCTTCTTTACCCAGCAGCCAGGACACCAGCACATCTGCTGGGTTCAGTGGCTCAGAGGTCTGGGGGCACCTGACACCTTGGGGGCAGAGGTCATCATCAATGGCTGTGCTGGAGTTGAAGGTTCTGCAGCGTGGTAAGGAGTGCTCAGGGACCCAAGGCCCAGTAGCATGATGACAAATGTCTAGCAGTGATAGCTGGACATTGATTGGTCCTAAGAACACAGCCCTTGTGGCTGGACCATGACCATGGCTTGCCTCATCTGCTTTTCATTCTTTCTCATCACCCAATTCCCCAGCCTTCCCACTGATTCTGTCAGCTGCACAATTTTCTTCTCATAAACCCATGTTCTCATTGGTTGCCACCAAGAATTCCAACTGGTACACCATCCTTTCCTTTCTGAGCACATGATCCAGAATAACATAGTACAGTGGGCTCAGTCAGGCCAATGCTGTCTCTGAAAATGACTCTGTCACCGAGACATACTTGCTCTACTTTGTCTTAAATCAGAAGATGATGTATCCAGTCTGGGAAAAGCTACAGAGGATCTTTAAAAGAAAAAAAAAGGCTTCATAGAACCCTAGATATGCTAGGATAAATAACTAGGATAAATGGGAGGAGTAATCCTAAAACTGCTCACTCCAAAACAAATGAAGGGGCTTGGGGGGCGCAGCACAGTTGTAAAGCACTTGCCTAGCTGCTTGAAGCCCTGGAGTCCAACCCAACTCCCCCACTCATGATGTATTAATTCCCTTACCAATACAGTTTATTTTGCTTTACATTCCAAATATGGAAATAATTCATGTGTGGCATGGAAGATTTTCAGGAAGTAAAAATAGAAAGTGAAAGGGGGGGAGGAATCACCTGTCATGCTACCTGCCACTCACAGCCTGAACTGAAATCCTGGTTGTTTCTAAAATTCTTTCTATGAAAATATTTTCTTGGTTATGATCATCCTATTGTGTTTCCAATTAAAATTTCTGAAAAGGGCAGAAATATTATTTACAGATAGATGTGTCTATTGATCAATCTATCATCGATAGATTGATAGATCGATAAATAATCTTCTCAGTGCTAAATATAGGATCATAAGCTCTATATTTTGTTGAAAAGCAGTGTTTTCCAAAGTATCCTTAGGAATATTTATTTCTCCATTTGTCAGCAGCTACTATATGTGTAATATAAAAAGAGATTTTCTTGATCAGATAAGTTTGGAAAATGCTAAGTTATATGTTTCTTTAGTGCATGAATTTTCAATTTTCAGTATTTTTTTTTCAGTGCTGGGCCATCAAACCCAGGCCCTTGTGCATGCCAGGCAAGTACCCTACTATTGAGCCAAATCCCAATCCCAAGTTTTTAATAAATTAGTCTGCAGTGTGACTCTCAAAGATAGTCCTCCTGAAATATGCCCAACCCCAAAACTCCCTTATAATGCATTTTCCCAGGACTGATGTTTTGAGGTATGCAGCCTGACCCAGAAAGCTTAGAACTTCCTATCACATTCCTTCTTCTTCCTCCCTCTTCATTATTGAGGAGCTTAATTCTAAGTTGAGGGGAGGAAAAGAAGAAATGTGTTTTAAATGCATAAAAGCAAAATCTGAAAAAGGACAGAATGAGTCCTCAGAAGTAATATACTTATTATATAGTAATATGCAAGTATATGCTGATATACTTACCTGTGAGAACATGTCTGCGGGTCTAAGTGTCACAGACAAATATCACAAATTCACATCCAACAAAACTGCCAAATAGAGCCGAATTAAAGGAGCAGTCTTGTCTTGGGAAATGGTGCTGTTTACAGTGTTTTCCCTTATTTTGGGAGAAAATCCAATTAATTTACTAGAACAGTGAATTGCCAGACCAAAGATGATTAGCTTAATGCTACTCAACATCATTTTAGTAATCTCTCCTCCTCCTGAAACAAATTTCATATGACAAAATTTTTTAATTGGTATAAGCAAGGACAAATCATAAAAGAACACAAGAAATATCATTGAAAACAATAAGAATGTTCTCATTGTGATGAAACACTCCCAGAAGAAATCTTGTTCTTGCCTATGTTAGTCAGTTTTGTGTCACTACAATAAGTACCTGAGATAAATAAATTTAAGAAGAAAAATGTTGATTTTTGGCTCATGATTTTAGTTTACACTCGTGATTCCAACACTTTTGGGCCTGTGGCAAATGCAGAATATCTTGGTGGGGATATGTGGCAAAGGGAACTGCTTGCCTCATGCCATGTAGGAAGTAAGAGAAAGAAAGAGAAAGGGCCCTGGGCCCCAATATCCCCCTCAAGGGCATGTCTGCAGTGACTAACTTCCTTCTACTAGGTCTTGCCTCCTAAATATGCCACTACTTCCCAATATTCCTGCAGGTTAAGGAAAAGATTTTAATGACTTTGGAAGACATTCAAGGTCCAAATTATATCACTGCTCCATGACTTTCCCAACTGACCTGATCTCTGGTCAATCTCCAAGTGAAGTCCACCTCAAAATTTGTGAATTCAGTCACGGAATAAGTATGTCCATATGGTTCTTCTATTAAGCCAACAAATTGGAAAGCCAAGCTCATTTGGAACATATGCAGAAACTGAGGGAAGCAGGAAGTGAAAAAAGAATCTGAATGTGTGATATCTCCCCCACAAACATCTTTTTCACCATTTTGGGGGTGACTCTGAAAACTTGCTTTGTGAGCTTGGTGGCTGCCATTAGTGGAATACACTGGATGTGCAGGAAAGTCTGGGAAATACCAGAGTTCAAAAGTACCTTCTTTCTGTGAAGGAGCCTGAAAGACATTCTAGGGCAACTTCCTAATGATTACGTTGGAACTTTCTTCATGCTTCTGTTTGGGGAATGCTCAGCACCTCCCATTACTGAGCTGCACATTGGTCCTTGAGAGGGAAATGGAACCTGAGAATGTCAACGCTGGAGGGGACCTGAATGTCTATCTCTTCAAGCCCAACCCCCTCTGTTTACACATCTGAAAACAGGGAACCTGTAACCCACCCAGGATCCTGAGAGCGAATGCGCTTCCCTCACTTCTATTTTTTCAGTTTTCCCATGGCATCTGGCCAGAGCATCCACACCAGTAATGTCTAGAGGATTTATGAGACCACTCTAACCCTTTGGATTTCGGCACAGACCTAAACAGGAAACCCACACAAGGAAATGCCCTTTCTGTTTGCAGGCCGAATTCCCAGGATGCTTTCACCAGAGTGCCCTGGCTGGAACAAAACAAAATCCTGGCATAATGAATGCCTTTAGATCCAAAGGCAGAGGTACCCTCTCAGCCCCTCAGTCATTCTGCAGTCCAGGAGGCCCTCTGATATTTTAACAAGGGCAGGGTTTTCTTTGCTCAGACCCCAACTTAACAACACTCGATTGCATCAGATGCTGGATGGGGGTCAGTCAAGAAACCCCTATCCCATGGCTCTCCAGATAGATATCAGAGTTTTATGTCTCCTCTGTGCAAAATCAGTTAACCTGGAGAAGCCTGTGGATTTTAGGCACCTCACTCTCACCTCTCGTATTCATTCTCTGCCTTGCATTTGGCCCCTGAGGATGCCTTCAGGCTGGATAAAGATGGGCAAGGGAGGTACCTCAGTGGTAGAGCATTTACTTAGTCTGAGTGAGGCCTTGAGTTTGATTCATAATATGCCCAAAAAAGTGTATTTCTCAATCAAGGTGCAGCCAGATAACACTGGGTCCTTCAGTGCCACCATTATACACTGTGACGGCCATTTAGTATGATCCAGCTGCCTCAACTTTGCCTCACCCTCAGTATTCATTGTTGTGACAAATCTCTTCTCCCCATTGAATCTATCTACCCTGGCATCCAGCCAGTACAGCCCATGTGGGCATTTAAAAGTCTTTTCAGCTCTCCATGGAAGATTTGCTCAGGGCCAGACAGGAAGGAAGCTTGAGCTCCTGGCTGGAGGAGCAGAACTACATTGCAGGTGACCCTTCACCCCCTCCTTAAGGCCTTCTCCTGGCCTGACATGGAAAACAGATTCTGTTCTCCTTGGTTTGTCCCTGCCTCCCTGGGGAAAGAAGACACAGACTTCTACTGAGCCAAGAGAATTATCAGAGCCTGACTGTCTTTCAGGAATCACCAGATGTTGGGAAGAGGATAATGTGTCATTTCCTTCAACAAATAGTCTGGGCATCTGTGCATTTCCTTTCTAGCCACCTCTTTAGGGAAATGTAATGCAGTAACAGTGAGGGAAAAATCATCCTAGCTTTTGTTCTTCCAGATACTGGGGACCCGTTGAGGGGTGTGGGGGATTGAACCCTGGGTCTTAAACAAAGTATGTATTATAAGGCTGAGCTACATTCCCAGCGCCAAGAAAATATTTCTCACCTCCATATGTATGGGTGACACTGCAAGAAGACAGAATAGCTTGTATTTAAAAATAAGGATTATGAAACAAGATGATACAATAAGAGAAAAGGACAAGTAAGCCAAAGAACATTGGGAAAGGGCTTGGACTAACCAAGTTCATTGTTTCCTCCCTGTCAGTGATTCTTAGCAGTGATCCAACATGGGCAACATTAGTTGGGTACTTGTAACACCCACCCAGCCCTACTAAATTGGAAACTGAGGATGAGGCTTGGCCATCCCTTCTGAAAAACCTTCCAAGAAATTTTAATGCATATTCAAATGTGAGAACCTCTGGCCCAGATAGATGCCCCTTCAAGGTTCCCAGAAGGCCAAGGAAGCAGTGATGCAGAACAGTCACCTGAGACAGCTTGAGCTATCTTGCAGAGGTAAGAGGAAGGGATGAGGCTTGTGAGTGAAGCTAGCTTAACGAAAAGAAGCTCCTAGAGGGCTGGGAATTTGGCTCAGCAATGTAAGTGCCGGCTTAACAAGCACAATGTCATGAGTTCGATCTCCAGTACCACAAGAAAGGAAAAGAAAAAAAGAAAAGAAAAGAAAAGAAAAGAAAGAAAAAATCTCCTAGAAATAAAAGTAGAAGGACAGCAAATAAAAGAATGCAAGACATAGTTGTTATAGTGGCATTTTTTTGCTCATACTACACTAACCTGTAGCTCTTTAGAATATTGCTAATACACAAGAGTATATTTTAAAAAAAGAGTATATTCATGTTTTCTAGCTCAAATAAAATGTGCAATGTATGCTCAATTATTTAAAATATATGTTCAATTCATTGATATATAGAAAAAATAAAATATTGGAAGATTATAAATTAAAATGTTAACAGTGGTCTTTCCTCGGTGATGCATTACAGACTTTTATTGTCCATTTGGGTGCTGAGGATTGAATACAGGGTCTCACGCATGCTAACCATGCACTCTACCGCCTAGCTATGCTAGCAGCCCTTGGGCTACACATTATTTATTTATTTGCTTGCTATGAGACAAGGTCCTCTGCTGTGTTGGCCAGGCTGGTTCTGGTCTAAAGTGATCAATTTACTTTTTCTTTTATGTTTTTCTATTTATTTCCCCCAATTTTACACGATAGTTATTTTTAATAAATAAAATAGTTTTAAAAAAACAAAGCAATGATTTTGTTGAGCCAAAATAATCATCTAAACAAATTTGTATAACCTTGGCTATACTGTTCTAAAAATGGATGTCACAAAGATAATTAGTACCGCCTGTTACACTAATGCTTAAAGGGGCATGCAGAACTTTGGATTTAGAACGTGTAAAGAGATTGTGAAACTCATCATCTCCAGTTGAAATTGGCACAGCAGGAAGAGTTGCACAAAAATGTGAGCTGGAGCCCACCCAGGGGCCTCACACCCAAGCTGGGGAGGTGCCCTCAGCCTTGAATCTGGGTTGCTGGGTGTTTTCAGCAACCAGCAGCGACCTGCTGCTGTCTTTCTGGACAGCTTAGTTCAGGAGCTGCAGCTGCTTCTTGGTTTTTACACCCTGGTTTCCTAACAGGGATAGGCCCCGGCCAGAAACAAAACAGAAACACTGAATGAGCGCCCAAATGCCTAGAAAGGAAGAAAGGACAATGGAACGTGATGTAAGGGTCACTGAACAGCCAGTGACTCAGCGCTTCTCCATCAACACCAGCTGCAGCCGGCAGAGGTGGTGACTGTGAGTGTGCACGGAACAACACAACGGCCACACACACTCACACAACTGCAAACATCGCACTGCCTGGAGAGTGGTAAGTGGCAAACATTCTGACTCCTGGAAGACACTACAATCAAAACACAGAATCAGAGTTTGTGGAGCTGCAAGGAACTTGAGAGGATGTATAAATATGTTGAACTGTAATTCAATTTTCCATTTCTATTTTTTATCAAGCTCTCTAAGGAGCTAGATACTTGTCACTGGGGTCAAATTCTCCAAACTGGAACCACTAGCTACCTGTAAGTGCAGTTTTAATCTCGTTCTAATTCCTTTGGAAAAATCACAGGATACAATATGGTTAGAATGGTCCATTTCAGTGTGGGGTTCTCAAAGAGAAATCCCCACCCTCTGTGAGTGATGGCAGGGGCTGGGAGATCTTGTACTGATAATGGGAATGGGAATCTGTCCCATGGGCAACAACTCTACCTGCAAATGTATTATCTTACGAACAGATGCGTTTGCAAATTCAGTCTGGACCTCAGTCCAAGAGTCAGTTGAAGCAGCTCTCACCATGGAGTCTGTGGGGCAGCCCGCTCTCCCCAGATGCCTCTGTGCCTTCTGGGCCCAAAGCAAGGAACACTGTGTCCCGGAGTCCTGCTGTCACTGTTAACCACCAAATCTACTCACTGTACCGTCACTGCTTTATAGGATATAATCAAAAGGCAAATTAATTGTTGTCACTCATTGCTTCTTCAAAATTGATTCCACAAGGAAAGCTTTTACCTGCCAGTAGATTAAAAATTCCAAGCACTCCAGTATATTTTGTTTTCTCTGAGATATTAGATCATTGTATGGGTATTTCATTATATATCACTTTCATGGTGCTGACGATTGAACCCAGGGCCTGACACATCACAGGCAAGTGCTTTATCACTGCACTACATCTCTATCCATGTGTGAGTATTTTAAATCACAAAATCACCCTGTTTTCAGAAATTAGGTCTTGTATCTAAATATACGCATTGTTTTCTTAGTTATTTTCCTCTCATTGCTGGGACAAAATACCCAGCTCCTAAAGGTAAAAGAGGGAAAGGTTTATTTAGCTCACAGTTTGTAATGGTTTCAAGCCATAATTGCCTGGCTCCAAGACAGGGTGGAACAAGGCGGAGGGGCAAATACTGATGGCAGTGAAAGACAGCAAAAGCAACACGAGAGGAAAGGGGAGACAGTCTCTTTCTGCTCCTTTTTCCTTACCTAGACTGCTCAGATTAGGGTGGTTGACTGATTTGGCAATCACTCACCCTTAATTCAGCACCCTTAATCCTAACATTGAACCATGAACTATTCACACACTCTAGAAGTGCATGAGGCTTTGAGGTGACATCCAGACACAAACCATAACAATTGTCATTCTATGAATTCCCAGCACTTTCTATGCCAGGCCTATAGGAAGGAGCAGAGCTGGGGAAACAGCAGTTTTTGCCTCGTCTCTGTCTATTATAATTGTCTCATCAATCTCAATTCCAAGCCTTGTCTTAGAAACAACTGAGAATATCTTCCAGTCCACTCTGTGCCAAGTGGCTACATTGGTAGTGCTTATGGTAGAAATCATCTGTAGAAGTGAAGCTCTTCCCAAAATGTAGCTCTGCTTCCTCTTCCTCCATGTCTCTCTCCACAAAGGCTGCTGTAGCTTCCTTATGAGTTCCCCAACTACAGGTCCCAAATCACAAACACCCTGGAAATAAAGGCTACGAGTCAGAGCTTTTTTCTTTCCCTTCTATACCCAAAGCCGATCACTAACATTTACTAGCGTGTCAGTTCCATACATTTTACACACAGTAAATCTTACAATCATATATGTCTGTATCTGGAGTCCTCATATCACATGGCTGGAAGGCAAGTTTCTGAGGTAGAGCCTGGTGGAGAAGAAGACAGAAGAGCAGAGGAGGCTGCATTTCACTTAGGAAACAAAGGAACATCCTCAGAGTGGCCAGACAGACTGTGCCAAGGGAAACAGAACAGATTTCTCATAGCCTGAGGAAGCACCTGCTCTCTCAGCAAAGTAATTTCCTAACAGCTGTGGGAGAGGAGTGGGTATGTATTCCTTGCAGTGGGGACACTGGCAGGGTGGCTAACCTGTCCTACCAAGGCAGGCTGCCCCCATGTCTGGCTTAAAGAAGTCTCAAGCTGCCCAGAAACCAGTGTCCAGAAGCCAGGATCTGACCCCACAAGCAGTATGGGGCCCTTCAGGACCCCCAGAGTGAGTTCAGCCCTCCAATGACTGAAGGTGGATGACTCTGTGTTGGTGACGGCCACTCCACAAGAGGAAAATGAGATGCAACAAGAATTAACATGTAGCCTAGATTTTGTCTCACATTCACCTTCCCATGATAAAGGGGCCAGACTAGAATGTGAGGCTAAGGATGGTGAGGGCCTCAGATTTAGAGTATGAAAGGTCATTTCCTGATTGTGACAATATGAAGTCCCTGAAGAGAGTAGGGTAACAATGAAGCCTGTGCTTAAATAGCGAAACACTCTGTGATAATGGCCCAGTGAATGCGTGACTGGCAGTGCCAGGCTCCTAATAGAACAATAATTGCTGGGGGTGAGGGTGGAGCTCTGCATAGGTACCATGAATTGTCCTAGCAAGTCTATGGTTCATAAGGCCCTGTGGAGAATCTGTCTGTCACCTTGGTTCCTAAGTCAGGAAAACTTTTGTAAATCAAATCCACTGTTTTCTTTATTTCTCCAGATTTGTGGTTTTTTTCCCTTGTACTCATTATCTTTACTGAAACTAGGTCTAATTGGATTTGTTTCTATTTCTATCAGCCAGGTTTAGCCCCATTAGCTTTCTAATACAGTTAGAGTCTTTCAATTATGCTAGAAATTAATCTAAACGTGCCATTCTTAAAAATGTCTAAATACCTATGCAGGTTCCCTTGACCTGATTTTCTTGCGTCCTCTTGGAGTACAGAATCCCCCATAACGACACATTTGGACTCACTGCAGAAGATCAGAAGATATCAATGTCAAAGACCAGCTGCCTCTTGAAACTGAAGAAGGACAAGACCCAAGAAGAGCAATTTTTTTCCTTTCCCACATCACAAATTATGGGGTAAAAACATTGCCAAACACTAGTCTTGCTTGTTTTTTAAGTGTCAGTTTTGGAAAGCATAGACATGAGGAAGGGATAATTAAATACTAATTGAAAGACATGCATAAATGTTGGATAAACAGCGGCTCTGTTAGGAGGCAGCAATAAATTATAATATTTTAGCATCCAAATTTAGAAAAGTAGGGCAGCCAAAAGCTACGCTAAGAAGTCTCAGAACAGTACTCCCCAACTCCATCCGAGCATTACATAATAACCATCCCATCTCTGAGCTAACAGGGTCCTGGGGCTGGGGTGCAACTCAGTGGAGCCCTTGCTCAGCATGCATGAAGCCTGGCTTCTATTCCCAGCTCTGGCAAAGGAAAAAAAGAGAAACAAAGAAGGAAAGGAAGAAAAAGAAAAGAAGAAAGAAAGAAAGAAAGAAAGAAAGAAAGAAGAAAGAAAGAAAGAAAGAAAGAAAGAAAAAAGAAAAGAAGAAAGAAAGAAAGAAAGAAAGAAAGAAAGAAAGAAAGAAAGAAAGAAAGAAAGAAAGAAAGAAAACTGTATAGCATTCACTCCGTCTGACTAGCCATGGAGTTTTAGGCCCGACTCTATCTTGTTGGGGCTGACGAGAACCTGGTAGTTCTACTAGACCAATTTAGACCTCCCTGAGCTTTAAAATGGGTGAAGCCATTGTGCCAGGGCTCTCAAGTCATTATGTCTATTCCTATACCACCATCTAATGGTGAGGTGTGTTAAAACACAAATATAACATACCAAGGATAACTGACAGCATTTTTTTTTCATGGCAAACACATTCACTGTCTCTAACTTACAATTCTTCAAAATTATTATGATGAAAAAAAATATATGCATTAAGAAGAAATGTTGACTTTTGGGATTTTTCTAGGCTAGCCATATGAGGGACGCCAACAGGTAGCAGTGAATGCAGTTCCGAGCCAGCTGTTTGGATCATGAGGTAAACAGCTGAACCCTACAGTACACTATCTTGCTATCCTGGGTTGTCTGGTAGGTTAGGTGCAGGAAGTGCATTTTCCATGCATGATAGTTTCAACTTTTCATAGGTTTACCGGGAAATAACCCCATCAGAAGTCAAGGAGCATTTGCAATGTATCTATCTTTTCAGATTTTTATTTCCCTAATCATAATTCAGAAAAATGGTCCCAGATATAAGGCCCCTGGTAGGAAGAAAATAATAAAGTCTTTAATTTGACTGTCTGAACAAAAATTATGTAACATTAGGGAGGGCAGAATGATTTCTGAAACATTCTCAGAATGAACAATGTAAAGGAAAAATATCACTTTAAGATCGATATTGTTCTTATGCTCAACTGTAGCAGAGTAAGAGATATTGTGATAGCTACTGTTGATGTCCGGTTGTCTTAATGTAAAGTACTGTGTTGCCTATGTTGTCCTGTTCTGATCTGCTCTGTACTGCCCTCTTTTGTTTTATTCTCTTTCAAATAAATTTTTTTTAAAAGATTGATATTGTTTAAAATTTCCCATATTTGAAAATTTAATAACTACAGAAAGATTACTATAATACAGTATATACACAATACACTTGCATCTTATAGAAAGGATAAAAAATTAAACAGAAACCCTATGCAGAGACTATCTAGTAGTCTAAAATTAAACTCTCATAGAAAAAATAAAGTTTTGTTTTATAAGAAAAAGATAGCAGATTACCAACCCTTTGTCCTTTCCTCCAGTTTATTAAGATTATTCCAGATTATTATAATTTATCTGGGGATTTTCCTCCCAGTGCTAAATATTGAAAGGAGGGATCATTTGGGGGAAATTTACTGGGCAATGAAAACAAAACAAAACAGAAAATGCTCCTCCCTGCCCCTGAACTCCCCCTTTATCTCCAAACACACAGGATACACATATCAGGGATTTTCCATTTCCTGAGTTGCTCTATTCATGTCACCAATAACTCCAAACTTAAATCATATCAAAAGATAGCCACAACCCCAAGAACTCTTGAGCACAGCTAGGGGGTCCACGCTGTGTTGAGCCTAGCTCCAGACTCCCTAGGAGTGGTCCTCCGTGGGCTGGGAAGGTGGCACGCACAGATGACAGCCACATACTCAGCCAATTTGTAAGAGATGCACTGCTATGGGATGGGATGGGTAAGTGGAATGATGACACTCTGAAAGATGGCCTTGGGCATCAGTTATGCTGACGAATTTTGAGATATATATTCATAATCTTAAAAACAATCTAAACCAGAGTGCTGGGATAGGCCTGTAATCCCAGCACTTGAATTCAAGTCCAGTCAAGACTACTTAGCAAGTTCAAGACCAGCTTGAGCTACACAGAGATTCTGTTTCAAAAGACAAAACAAAGAAAAACAATCACATGCCCATAGCCCCAGCCACTCAGGAGGCTGAGACAAGAGCAGCACTTGAGTCCAGGAGTTTGGGGATAGTCTGGACGCCATAGTGAGAAAAAAAATATAGAACTGTAAATTTCAAGTTGATAGAGTTCAGTCAAGGGTGTAGCAGGTATCAACATAAGACCAGAGAATATACCATTTGTGTGAGGTTAACACATTTTCCAAACAGCAAGCCCCAACTATTAGAGCAGAGTAGCAGAAGTCAGATGCTACTCCATTGTAAGTGTATATGAAGTACAACTGTACAAAACTACCGAACTGTTCCTGTCTTGAACTCTCTTTTCATCACAGCACACAGATAAGATGCAACCACCAATCATATCTTCTTAAAGTGCTGGTCTGAACCAGCACCAACAGCATCATCTAGGAACTTGACAGAAATGCAAGTCTGGGGCCCCCATCTCAATCACACTGAACCAGAAGTTTCAGGGTGAGGCGGGGTCCACAAATCTGTGTTCTAACAAGCTCTCTAGGCGACTCAGAGACACACACAGGCTTGAGAACCACTGTTCTAAACGAAGACGCCGAAGTGGCACACAGAGGTGTGGTAATTTGGTTAACAGATGGAAAATGAGAGTGGGACCAAGTCCAGCTGAAAACTTGAAACTCTGGAAGCAGCACTTTCAGTCCCATGTCCTCAGCTCCCTCAAGGGTCAAGCAGTGTGTTGTCCTGATCCAGACCACCCCAGTGGTCTGCCCACCTCAAAAGTATAGTTATTCTCTCTGGGGACTGGAATGGAGCCCCTGGGCCCCAGCTACAACCCACAGTGGAGTTAAGTAGGGAGGTCTCTGGGGACCCTGTATCTCTTTATTTTGTTCTCTAATCTTTGGGATCAATGGTTCACTTCCTAGTCCAGCAAGAATGGTTGGCAAGCATCTGTTGTTAGGTGGGAGAAACAGTGCCTGGAACACCAAGATCTGCTTGTGTACAAAGGAAGCAGTGTGGTCCCACTAGCAGCTTGGGAACTGAGATAGCACAGAGCCACCGGCGGTAACCCCAAGAAAGAAGGTGAAAAGCAATTCATTTTAGAGTTGTTCTTTTGCAACAAATACAAAAGTTACAGAAAAGTCTACATGATACTGTAACTAAAGCATATGTTCCCACCACCTAGAGTTAATAACTGTTAACATGATATCAAATTAAAAAGCAGTTTTCAAAGCTATGAAAAGATGGCATCTGGCAGTGCTCGGGTAGAGGGTAGGAGAACAAAAAAGGAGCCTTTAGAATAGGGAGAAAGAAGGAAAATATTTCTAAAATATTCTTTAACAAAGAATGTCCTCCTTTTATCAGAAAACATTTCGAATGCTATGTTTCCACATAGCTACTAATAATAGCTTGTAAATTTGCTTAGCTGTAGGCTGGAGGGTTGGAATTTACAAATAATACAGAACTGAAAAATAGCTGGAGAGGAAGCCAGTTCTTTTCACTGGTAATAAATACAACATGTTTTGGGACAACCCTGTCTCCCACTAGAGAGCAGGGAAGAAATTAGGCCAGCTCATGAGAAATCAGGCTATGTAGATCATGAAAATGGAAGGCTTTCCCATTTACTGTTCCTTGAGCTGGAGCCAAAGGCTGGGGGACACAGAAGAGGGGACCATCACCAAGGGCATTTCCTCACTGGTCGTAAAGTCAGAACATGTGCTCAAGGAAGGTCCACCAGTGCCCTTCCAGGGTAGGGAAACAGAGGCGTGGAGCCTGGGGGGCTGATTCCCAGAGTGCAAAGCCAGATGCTGCCCAGCTGGCAAAGCAGAGGGTGAGAGAGGCTCCCATCTTTGCTCCAGTCCAGTTGGTTTTGCAGCCACCAGGGAAGCCCCTCTGGCCATCTCCAGAATCTCTGAAATGATACAATGATACAATGTGCAGCATTTCTCTTCTTTGATAAACTCAGTCCCACTCTAAAGGAGAAAAGAATTACTGAAACACTCAGCCTTCCCTCTTAGTCCTATTTGAGAACCTCCTTGCTTGCGTGAACCCATTTCCTCTGGAGGTAGGACAACGATGGAGGGGGAATTCTTTTCACTGTGCAGGAGAACCTAGTTGTTACTGAAGGTCAATCTAATATACTCGTGGGGGAATTTAATGAAGTTAGAAGTGCAGCTCAGCAGGGCAGCCTCAATTAACTTCCTGTAGGTCCTCGCCCCGCCCAGATGCCTTGCTGTGCTGTAACAGCACATCAAATCGCTACCGACTGTCCCCCTTCAGAGAACTGCTGCATGCCACCCCAGTCCCTATGAGGACCAAGGACAATCAGCCGTGGCAGCTGAGCTTTTTCCCCGGGCCCTTTCAGAACCTCAGCTAATGCAATAGGAGCCTGCTTGCTGGTGCACACGGCCAAGCGGGCCTGCAGACAACAAGAAGAAATGGATTTTTCACCTGGCTTCCCATGAACAAAAAATATTGAGGGAACAGAAAAACGTGTGTGGCTGCCCATGCATTGTTCTCACCTCAATTAGAAATTCATTCGGTCAGTCAATGCTTCAGCACCCACTGTGTGCAAAGCTCTGTGCTAATCACTGTTTACTGACACGAGTGAAATGTAGTTTCTGACTTCCAAGAGCTCACAGTCCAGGGGAGAAAAATCACACATGAGAACTAAAAAATCGTATTATGAGTTCTGTCATAAAGGCTCATTCTTCTATTCGACAAAGATTTACTGTGTATGATGTGCCAGGCTCAAGTATGAGCAAATAACTGAGCGCACACAGGCCAAATACAAGGCCCACTCCCCTTTCAAACAGGAAGATGAGGCGGGCATGAAACTTAGTGGTAGAGGACGTGTGTGAGGCCCTGGGTTCAACCCTCAGCACCAAAGAGACAAAACCAAGACCCAACAGCGATGTGAGGAAAGAGCTTCCATGTAGATTCGCTTTAAGGATGAGGCCCATTCCCTTTATACCCATTATACCCAAGTGCCTGGCAAACATTCAATAAACATTGTGTGTTTAGCCCGGCATGGTGGTGTGTGCCTGTCATCTTACCGGATCAGAAGGCTGGATCACAGGAAGATCACACCAGCCCAGGAGTTCAAGACCAGCTTGAACAGCATAATAAGACCTAGTCTCAAAACAAAACAAAAAATAAACAAAAAACAAAAAACTATGGCTTGCTAAACAATTAGAGATAAAATGAAAAAAACTAAGCAAGCAAAAACAAATAAAAAATAAGTTTTGTTTTGTTTTTTAAAAGAAAAAAGAATGGGCTTTCTGTTCTATTATTCATTAGGCAATTTCAACCTAACCTTTCTTTGCCACCCATTTGTTGATTTGATAAACAGTTAAACAGTTAAACTGTTGATTTGATAAACAGATAAACTCCTCTGGGAGCAGGGGTCACAAGACCAGACAGCTCTCTGGGAGCTCAGAGCTGGCAGGGGGGAAGGAGTGAAGCTAAACCAAGGCTCCAAGGCTGTGGGGAATGGAACCAAGCACAGCTGGACAGGAGGACTGCGTCTCAGGCCTGTTCGGATGGACAGAGCGGGGAGATGCAGAACAAGGACGCGGGGACACTGTGCAGTTTGCTGTCCTGAGCTCTGTACTTCCAAACGCTTGGTCTTGACAGAGATTTCTGGAGTGTGACAGGTTTCCTTGAGCTAACCCAACTTTTGGAGGATGGTGTATCAACTAGAACAAATTCCTTAAGTAGTTACTCTGGTGGACCAGATGTACCTGTGGGCCCTGGAATCTGCATATAAACAGAAAGATGCTGAGCAAGTGAAGCTAATGTTCTTGTGGTCAGCTGTGACTGACAGCTGGGTCTATCCCCACTGCCGTCTTCTTTCTCCCTCCGCTCACAGCCAAGCCTCTGCACTCCCCTGCTTTCCCGTTCCACACAGACCTCTGCAACTGCATTCTACCCCCATCCCTGCCTTGCAGCTCCCTTCATCTAGGTCAAACCCAATTCTCTGTTGCTAGAGGCAGGATTCCCTCTAGTCCTTCTCACTCTTGTTATCTCTGCAGCTTCTGACTCTGATACATTCTCCTTCCTCCACATCTGTGCTATCCCCTCTTTCCTGCTTTCCTTCCTATGTTTTCAGGTGATGGGTTGCTCTGTTCTGTTTTGTGTTTTCAGTACTAGAGTTATAGTTATATGGATTTATTTACTTAGCATAACAAGGTTCATCCATGTTGTAAGATGTATGCAAATGTCCTTTTTATGGCTAAATAGTATTCTGTGCTCTATATCTACCGTTTTCTTTATCCACTCATCCATTGATGGATACTTGGGTTACAACTACCTTTTGTTTATTGTGAAGCATGTTGCTATGGACATAAGTGTACCAAGGCCCCTTTGGGACTGTAATTTTAATTCTTTCTAATACACACAAATATGATTGGATCAAGTGGTATACTGATTCAATACAACTGCCATACTAGTGGTTTGTTTGTTTGTCTACTTGGGGTTTTTTTCTGTACCATTTTACCTTCCCACCAACTGTGTGCAAGGTTTCCAATTTTTTCATATTCTCTTCAGCACTATTTTTTGTCATTTTTATACTGTCCATTCTAATGGGTATTTTTTTTTGTTGTTTTGTTTTGTTTCTAATGGGTGTTCAAATGGCTTTTCTGAATTCTAGACTTGCAAAGCCAACTGTCTACTGCACATCATCATCCAAATGTCCCAGAGAATTTTATTTTTGTTTTGTATTGTTTTGTTTTGATGCAGGGGATCAAACTTGTGACCTTGTGTTTGCCAAGCAGGCACTTACACCACTGAGCTAAACACCCGGCCACCCAGAGAACTTTGAACTCGACTTTTTCCAAGCTAATCTTTGTCCAAAACCCAACTCCCATGTCATTCTCTATCTTGGCAAATAACGCCATACTCCACCATGTGCTAAAGCCAAAGACAAGAATAGTTTTCTTGTCAGTGCCCGGATTTTAGTTCATTTGTACATCCTGAATCTTCTCACTTCTCTCTACTTAGTTGCAATCTTAATTCAGACCAGGATCATCTCACATTTGACCTCCCACAAGAGTCCCTGACTCTTGCCTTGCTTTCTGTGATTTATTCTTTCTATTTTATTTTTATTATTTTATTATTATTTGCAATGCTATTAGATTGAATCCAGGACTTTGCATATGCTAGGCAAGCACTCCACCACTGAGCTATACTTCCAGGCTTTTTTGTTTTTTATTTTACGATGAGATCTCAACTAAATTCCCAAGCTGGACTCAAAGTTGCAGTCCTTCTGCCTCAGCCTCCTGAGTAGCTGGGATTACAGATATGCACCATGACGCCTAGTTTAAAATGTAGATTTAATCCCATTCTACCCCTTTTAAAGAACTTTGCAGTCTCCCCAACATCTTCAGAATAAAATCCAGTGTTTAGAATGAAAAAGTATTTAGCTTGGCCCTGCTCAAAGTTCAAGCCTTATTTCTTGTTGCTTCCAATTTTGCATTTTGAGCTCATACTGAACAATTCACAGTTACCTATATGTCTTACATTTCTTCTGTTGCAGACTTCTTGACCTGGATCATCCTCTCCCTCCTTGTTCCCTCGGTTAGAGCTGAGGTGTCCCCTCTTTCAGTTTTCCTTTCCCGATTCATGTGAGCTGGGTTCTCTCCCTCTGTGTCCACAGTATCCTGTGGTCTTCCTACTACTTATCACACTGCCCTCTGTGCTACACAGGGAACACTTTCAGGTACTGGACTGTGAATTACCTATCTTTGTGTCTCCAGTGTCCAGCACAAAGTATGACATACACTAATTGTCTATTGGAGCACTCAGGCAAGTTTTCCTGTTGTAGTTAGAGTTTACAAAGGAAACAATTTTTTTATTTTATTTAAAGAGAAGAAATAAAAACAAAACAAAACAAAACAGAATAAAGGGTAGAAACAATAACAAATTCCAAGGAAAAAAGGAAAAGAACAACAACAAAAGACCTAAGAGATTATTACTTGACAAATTACATATTGACTTCTTGGAAATAGTTGTTCAAATTATAAAGTTAAAACATGTAAAGTAGACATTAAGTGAGTCTGTTAACAGTTCTATTCCACGGTCTGACAAAAAAAAACAGCAATATGGTCATCCATCTTACCCACTCAAATATACATTCAATTATATCAAAAGGGTAAAATTAAACACAAAACAGAACAAAGCGGATCACAAGAAAGCAATGTAAGGGACATAAATTCCAAAACTAGACAATTGGAGATATTCACTCTCTATCATATTGATTCTTGTTTTCTTCCAAATAGTTGTCTATATTGTCACATATAGGGAATTCACATGAAACAACCTAGTATGGAATTGATCTAAGCAGGACGAGGAGGGCATTTCAGGTCTTCAAGACCAGACAATAGGGAAGCCAAGAATGGCTGTCATAGTGTCTCTCATTCTCTTCAAAACAGCTGTCCATACCTTCATGTGTGTTGAACTTAAACAAAACAAAACAAAACAAAACAAGCTAAAATCACTTTGAACAAAGAATGACAATTTTGCTGGATTACACATCATGACATTATGGAATCAGCACTGGGTACTGCAGTGTCTCTTTTTCTTCAAAGTAGTTGTTCATTTCACCATGTGTTATATAGTTGGTTCTTGTAAACTGTTTATAAGCTCTACACATGCATGAGTCTCTAAATGTATATCTATCCTTTCTGTATTAGAGGGAAAAACAAAACAAAGCAAGATAAAACAAAAGAATTCCTAGAAAAGCATGAAGCAAAAAAGTCATATATAACTGCAATACAAGGTAATCTACAATGGTTACCATGATGTCTCAGCAGTATATAACAACATTAATAAAAACAAAGCATTGGAGACATTATAAGACCTCAAAAGCAAGTAATAATCAAATCAGAGTGGGTATCTTAGTGAATCTTGTCATCTTCAGTGTAGTTGCCTATACTCTTAGACTTGATGCTATCAATCATAACAGATTTAAATAAAATCAGTCAATATAAAGTAGCAATCTAACAACCCAGATTCAAATAAAATCAGTCATAATAAGACAGTACAAGTTATAAAGGGCTTGAGATTAAGTTGATAGGAAATTAGGGATGATTACCATAATATGTCCTCTTATTTTTGGGATAGCTGACCATGTCCTCAAATCTAGTATAACTAGACAAACTGGAACAACACGTAATCCATCCAAGCAGAGTGATGAGAATAATGTAAATTTTAAATCTTGTTACCCAATTAACAATATCCTCTGCCTTCCTTTTTTAGACAATTCCTCCCCTTTCACTCCCATAGGGTACACTGCTTGTTTTGGGTCCCACTGCCTCCCTATTTAGAGCAGCTCAATGGACCCTATCTCCTGATCTACTCTGCCTGTGTTTCTCTCTGTTACTATTTCAAGGCCATCTATACTAGAGATTACAGCCGATCTTCTTTGCCTTATTTCTGCTATTCTGTTTTTCTGCCATTGATTGTCTATTTTTCTGCTCCACTCCACTGTCTGCCCGGTTCACTGAGGCCTCTCTGCCACTGTTCCTGAAATGCTCGTATTCTTGTTCTCTCTCTCCCTAGAATGTCCTTCAGTATTTTTTGTAGGGTTGGACTGGTGGTCACAAATTCTCCTAGTTCCTCTTTGTCATGGAAGCATCTTTTTTCTCCATTAATTTCTAGAGAGAGTTTTGCAGGATACATCAATCTGGGTTGGAGGTTGTTCTCCTTCAGGGCTTGAATTACTTCACTCCAAGTTCTTCTTGACCTGATGGTCTGTGTCGAGAAGTCTGCCGTGATTTTGATGGGTTTTCTTTTATAGGTGATCTGTTTCTTTTCTCTGATGGCTTTTAATATTCTGTGCTTATATTGAATTTCTGGGATCTTGATTATTATGTGTCTAGGTGTAGCTCTGTTTGGGTTGTAGGTGGCTGGAGTTCTGTATGCTTCATACATCTGCATATCATTTCCTTTTTCTATGCTTGGGAAATTTTCCTTAATGATTTCTGTGAATAGCCTTTGCAGTTCCTCTGTTTTGACTCCTGCTTCTTCATTCACATGCTTTATTGTTAAGTTATAGATCCTCTTGTCGTCCTCTAGCCTTCCAATTGTTACTGCCTGCTGCCTTGTTATTTTTAAGAGATCTTCCCTTTCATGATCACACACTGCAAGCCTGTGTTCAATTTTTGATAGTCTATCTTTGGTTTCTTTCAAGCAGTTTTGCCAGCTTTCTATGGAGTCTTTAGTTTCCTCATAATCTCTTTGAATCTGTTTCATGAATTCTAGGTTTTTCCTGAATTCCTCATTAAATTTTTCTCTCCATTTTTGTTCCTCCATTCTTCTGTCTGTGTCTTCTTGAGAGGTGCCCAGCCCTTCTTTTATTAATCTACTTATCTCTTGTTTAATTTGAATTAATATTTCCATTTTGGTCCCGCTTACGAGGTCCTGA
>PVJX010026509.1:0-25774 GCA_004027295.1 Dolichotis patagonum | reverse complement strand
GGGTACAGGCCAGGGCTGGGAATGAGTGCTCACAGGCATGAGGTTTGTTTGTCACATGTTTAAAATATTCTAAAATTAAAGGGTGGCTGCACAGCTATGTAATATTTTGAAAACCATTGAAATGTGTAATTTAAATGGGTGAACTTTAGGGTATACAAATTATATCTTAATAAAGGTACTTAAATGAAAAAAGATGAAAACCTAGTAGGAAAATAGCTCAGTGTTAAGGGGCAGTTCACAAAAGAGGTAAGGCAAATAAATGAATGCAAAACATCTAGCAAAATACTCAGTGTCATTCCTTATAATACAAACACAAATGAAAATAAATTCAAACACTATTCTCGAATAGGGGACCACTTGAACAAGGCACATCTACAAATACATACAGACAAAGATACTTATGTATATACTTTATGCTTATTTTTGTGGATAAGTAGGAGAGAATAGAAATGGCCATTTACTGTACACAGGGAATAGGTATAGGAGATAGAGGTGGGAACAAGAACTGACAGCCCTGTTTTATATAGTTTTTACTTTTAAGTCACATAAGTAAGTTATATATTCAAAATTAAGTCAAATAGTTGAACACAAATAATTGGACACAAGCAGAAACAGACCTACATATAATACCTACTCACACAGAGGAAATAATTAAAGTATCTTTGGAACATAGAATATAATATTTTCCCAGACATACTTTCAAAAGCTAAATAAAACTGTATAGATATTATGAACTGCACTCAGTAAGTTTATTGTTAATAATATTGCTGGCTTGTACCTATTTTTTAACATGTAATACAAAAAGATAAAAGATATATTAATGAGATAACATAATGTTTGATATATGATAAATTAATGTTAGTCTTGCACTTTTCAAATCATTCTTTGAATATTATGAAATAAAGCAAATAAGTAAATATTAATCTTATTAGTTATCAATTTCCAAGTTAAGATATAAAAAGCATTGTTTTATATATATGTATGTACATATACATATATGTGTATATTTGTGTGTGTGTGTGTGTGTGTGTATGTGTTTTGAAGCAAGGTTTCACCGTATGGTTCAGGCTAGCCTTGAACTCACTTTGTAGCCCAGGCTGGCCTTGAACTCGTGGCAATACTGCTGTGTCAGCCTCCCAAGTGCTGGGATTGCCGCACCAGCAAAGAACTATAATTTTAACTTTGACTACCGCTATCAATATAAACTCATTTTATATAAATAAAAATATATACATATTCTAGTTCAGCAAATATTTATTGTATACCTACTGTATTTATCAGGCACAGGAAATAAAACAATGAATAATAAAGATCTAGTTCGCACCATGGGGAAGCTGTTTTTTTCATGTAGTTTTCTGTTTCCTAAGAATTCTGTGTTTGAAGGGTTTGATGGAAACATTTTTCTGATTCAAGAGTGGCTTATTTCTTGGGCTGGAGAGGTGGCTCAGTGGTAGAGCTCCTGACTTGCATGCACAACACCATGGGTTCAATCTGCAGCACTACTAAAAAAAAAAAAAAAAAAGAAGTGGCTTACTTCTTCTTTACTAAGAAACAAGGATGTAAAGATGGCAAACCTTTTAGAGATAAGGGGCCAAACTGCAACCTAAAGTCCACTTATTTATCTGCAATTAGAGTTGAATACTGAGATTTTAGTTTAGAAAAAATAACCCATACATTAACGCCCTTTTTTAGAAGAAAAATAACGCGTGCTATAGGTTCACCACCACTGCCCTAGACAGTTTAACTGCTGTGTTGTTAACCATTACCTGAAAGATTCTTTCCATTGTGGAGGTCGGGTGGGGGGTGGGGGGTGTGGATGGAGGGGTGGGAGCTGGCGGGGAGTCTTTTTCTGATGTCCATTTCAGAAGATGAATTCTCTGGCATTTAAATCAAGAATGGGTTGTTTTTGAAGTATGTTTTACTCTAGCTTTTGTATCTGTTGATAAAACGGAGTGTATCAGTTCTACTTGTTTGAGGTATACAGTGTCATTAAATGCAGAGACAGAAGGTAGCATAGTGGTTGCCAGGGTCTGGCAGGAAGGGGAAAATAGGAAGTTAGTGTCTGCTGGATAGAGTTTCAGTTTTGCAAGATGACCATTTCTTGGAGATGGTAGTGACAGTGATACAACAGTGTGAATGCACCTCAAATTATAGAACTGTACATTTAAAAACTACTAAAGTGGGCCCATGCTTGTAATCTCAGTGCTTTGGGAAACTGGGGCAGGAGAATCCAAGTTTGAGACTTGCCTATGCAATTTAGTGAAAGCCTGTACAGAAAGGGAGCGGGGAAGGAGGAGAGTAAGTGTATTTTCAGTGTAAAGGCCCTTGGTTCAATCCCCAGTTAAAAAAAATTAAAAGATCATGTTTTATGTTATATCTTTGCATAATTTAAAACATTTTCAGTGTATCCTATGAGTTGTTCACATATTTGACTCTATCAGCCTGTAATAGGACATAGCCTCTAACTGGAGGCAGTATTCCAAGGCAGATAAGGTACCTAACAATCAGTAACTAGACTGAGAGTCAGTGTTTTAAGGATCAGCCTGAAAGCTTAAGAATCAGGAGCTTTGGTGTCCAAGACAGAGGTCCCAGCTCAAGCAATGAGAGTGAATTCCCCTTTCTTCCACATTTTGGACCTATTTAGACCCTCAGTGAATTGGATAATCCTGCCTGACCGGTGAAGGCAATCTTAGTTCACTGGCTGAAATGCTAACCTCTTCTGGAGACACCCTCACAGACACAGCCAGAAATAACCAGCAATCTGATCATCCCTTACTTATCCTAGTGAAGTTGACACATAAAATTATCTGTCATTGTTTCCATCTCTACTTTCCTATTGTAAAATCTAATTTAAAAAATGATTTGTTGGACTGGGAATTTAGCTCAGCAGCATAAGCACCTACTGCCTGGCAAACATGAGATTGTGAATTCGATCACAGTACTGGGGGAAAAAAAAAGATTTGTCAGTTGAATGGAGCACAAAAATGTAAGCGATTATATCTAGGGTTCAGATCTGGGTTTCTAAATACCATTCACTACTAGAAGACAAGATCTTGAGAAATATCTGAGTTATAAAATGTACAAGGTGAGCCTGGCTTCAGAACAATAAAATGTACGAGGTGAGTCTGGCTCAAAAAGCTCTCAAAGACTAAGGGAACATGGTAAAAGAACACAGGGGCTTACTGGCCATTTTGAGAAATTCTGAATAAAAAATAATTGTCACTGATCACATAAAAACCCATGAGGCCATAGTGATGTGTGTGTAGGGGAATTTAAAAATGACAGCCTCATCTTCACAGAATGTTAGCTAGTAAATATAGAAGAACAATAGAGTTCGAAATTCCCAATGTAATGATTGATTTAAATTATTCAAAATAACGTGTGTTAAAACATTAGCTGAGAGATTTAGGAAAGCAAGGACATATCTGATACTTTAAAATTCACTCCCTAGGTTACTTAGCAATCACAACAGGGAAAACATTTCTTCATGTGGAGAAGTCCAGCGGTTACCACTTCAACTGGTTGGCCAAATTTAGCAATGGACCAACTGACACTGTTTCTCCAAATGCAGTGTGTATATACTGTCACATAGGAGACATCTTTGCCACAGTAACTAACATAAATCTAGGCAAACCTAACATACTTAAATTTCAGTTTATTTCAGGGTTTATCAGTATTTTGGGCCAGAGAAGTCTCCGTTGATGTTTGCCATGCTGTGCATTGCAGGAGGTTTACTGGCATCCCTAGGCTTTGTCCACTAGATGCCAGTGGCAGCCCCTCATCTGTTCCATTCTGAGAATTTACAGTGTCTGTAAACCTTTAAGTGTCCTCCAGGGGCAAAATCTATTTTGGTTGAGTTCACAGATTTATAAAAAATACAGAGCATAGAATAAAAAGTTAAATAGCTCCATGAGGAAATAATCAGACAAATCCAGAATGTGAGACATTTTACAAGATAACTAGCCTGTACTCTTCAAAAAATTAATGTCACAGAAAAAAAAAATAAGACTGGGACTGTTACAGATTTAAAGAAAACAAAGAGATGTGGTAACTAAATGCAGTACAAGGATCCTGGTTAATATCATTCTGGGAAAATTGGAAAAAATTGAATGTGGACCAAATGTTGTATGGTGTTATAGCTTGTATCTAGATGTCCCTCCAAAGTCTCATTACACTTACAGGTGGAACTTTTCAGAGGTGGCTGGATCTAGGGTGTGTGATACCGAGATTAGGGGTGTGTGGTAGTAAATTAGCCCACTGATTAGAATTTGTTGGTTATAAGTGTGGGTAATGGAAGCCTCGTCCCTGGTGTGGATGGCACCAATCCATAGACTTATAACCTGGATGCTCCATAAAGGGAAAGAAGGAAGGCAGGCATGTTGCTTCCTTCTGCCTGCCTTGTCATGGACTGTGTCTCTGTGTCATGTACCTCTCCCGTGCCGCACTGCCTTGAAGCCAGCAGACTGTGGACTGAAACTTCTACAAACTGTGAACTAAAGTAAACCTTTCCTGCTGTAACTTGTGTGTGTCAGTGAAGAGAAAAGTAAGACAGATGATTATAGTAGAATTATTAGTTTTCTAATATGTAAGAATATCATTGTGGTTATTTAGGATAGAGGTCAACAAACTACAGTCTACAGGGAAAGTGTAGTGTGCTGAATGTTTTCATACAATTTTAATGGAACACAGCCACACTTATTCATTGGCTGTTTTTAGGCTACAATAAAATAACTGACTAGTTGCAACAGAGACTTCGTGTCCTCCAGTGTCTAAATATATTTACTATTTGTCCTCTTCTTGATATTTTATGCTTTTATTACTTGAATTTTATTATTATTATTATTTTCTTGGTACTGAGGATCCAACTCACAACCTTGTGCTTACCAGATAAGTGCTTGAGCTGCTGAGCTGAATCCCCAGTCTATTACTTGAATTTAAAAAATTAACACATTAACTGTACAAATTAATGTTTCACTGTGATATTTCCATCCATGCGTATATCCTGTCTTGATTGTGTCCAGTCTCTCATCTACCCTTTGCCCTCCTCTCCTCTCTCCAGTTTCCCTTCCCATTCTATAATAGTCCCTCTTCTATTTTCAGGTCATCTTTTCTTTTTTCACTTTGACATATGAAAGAAAACATCTATTTGTATTTGTGTCTGGCTTATTTTGCTTAACATGATATCCTCTAGTCCCGTTCATTTTCCTGCAGATGACCTAACTTCATTTTTCTTTATGGCTGAATTATACATATATATATATATATATATCTATATATCTATATATATATATATATATATATATATATATATATATATATAATTTTATTTTCTGTATCTAGTCATCTGTTGACAGGTACCACAGCTGATTCCATAGCTTAGCTATTGAGAACAGTGCTGCAATTGTGGCTTGAGTATTTTGTTTTTCAGTGTTTGTTAATGTATGTTTGTAGTACATAGTGATTGTAAATTGGTGCCTGTTTATAACATACTTATTTTTTTCAGCCCCTTTCTTCCTCCTCCCTACCACTCCCCTCCCCCCTCTGACTTGCAAAAGATCTATCTTCCTCCTTCCTTTTATCTGTCTTTTTTTGGTCATTGTGTTTTGAGTTTCTTGTATAAGCAACCATGTAATATTTAAGCTCATGTTTCTGGTGTCACCTAACAGTAATGGTTTTAAGGTACATCCTCATTTATCATATATCTATCTGTTTCTATCTGTCTGTCTCTCTGTCTGTTTTGTTTTGTTTTTTTGAGACAGGGTCTTATTATGTAGCCAAGGCCAGCCTCAAACTCACAGTGATGCTCTTGCCTTAGTTTCCAAGTGCTGGATTACAGGTATGCCCCTCCAAAACCTGCAAGTTTATTATGTGCCTTTTTTATAGTAGAGTAGTACTCCACTGTGTATAGATACCATATTTCTTTATCCATTCATCTGTTGATGGATATATAGGCTGATTCCAAGGATTAGTTATTATGAGTTATACTGCTATAGACATGGGTGTGCATGTATCAAGGTAATATGATGTCTTTATTTTGGGAAGATATCTAGAAGAGGAGTCATTGGATTGAGTGGAATTACTATTTTTAATTTTTTTGAGGGCTCTCCATACTGAACTCCATAGTGGTTGTACTAGTTTACATTTCCACCATAGCCTTGCCAGCATTTATTATTTGATTTCTCTCTTTCTTTTTTTCTTTTTTTTTTTTTTCTTTTTTGAGAATGTCTCATGTACAGCTGAGAAGAATATGTATTCTGATGTTGGGTGGAACACTCTAGACATCTAAGTCCATTTGTTCAAAAGTTCGGTTCCATTCTAATATTTCACTGTTGATTTTTTTGTCTAGTTGATCTGTCTTTTTGTGACAGTGGGGTATTGAGGTCTCCCAGTACAATTGTATTAGGGTTTATTTGATTTTTCTTTCTTTTTTTTTGTTTATTTGATTTTTCATGTCTGTTAGTATTTGTTTTATATAGTTGGGTGTACTGTTATTTGTTGCATATATATTTATAATTGTTATCTCTTCCTCTTGGATTGTTCCCTTTATGAGGATGTGGTGACCTTTTTTGTCTCTTTTAATCAGTCTTGGCCTGAAATTTACTATGTCTGCAAATTTACTATTTCCACTTTTTTCTGTTCCTGTTGCATGGAGTTCCTGTTGCATGGAGTATTGTTTTCCATTCTCTGACTTTCAGTCTATGAATTTGAATTTGTTTTTGAATTAAATATGTTTCTTGTATGCAACATGTGGTTGGATCTTGCTTTTTAACACATTCTGCCAGTCTGTGTCTTTTGACTGATGAATTGAGGCCATTAATATTGATATTTATAACTGACATGAATTGATTTATCTTTGTCATGTTATTTTCCTGTTGTTGGCTCCTTCGTTTTGCCCCCTCCCTCGTAATTGTTTGCCTTGTCTGGTCGATTCCTTGTGCTGTGGTTCATGGAGTTGTAGTCCTTATTATCTCTTTCTAGAATATCCTTCAGAACATTTTGAAGTGCTGCAGAACATTTTGGTGATTATAAATTTCCTCAGATGTTCTTTGTCATGGAAGTGTTATAGTCAGGATTTGCAAGGAGAACAAGACAATACAGGACACATAATTTATAGTATTATTTATAATGGTCACCTAAGGAGTCAAGTAGAAAGTGCAAGAAATCTGTTCGTACACTAAAGACCTAGAGAATCTGGTGAAGGGCCTGGATCCTGTGGTAATATCCTGCATGAGTTCAGCTGAAGACCTACAGCCCATGACAGTGCCTCCCAGGAGTCCAACTAGAGGCCTAGAGCCCAATGACTCATGCAAGTCTATTTCATGGACCTGCACTGGGAAGGTTCAAAGGTCAGCGGTGGAAGCTAGAAAGTCTGTGCCAGTGGGATGAAGGATCTGTGCCACTAGGCTGAGGGTTGTGCGCTGGAGCCAGGAAGCAACACTCAAAGTAAGAACCAGAGCTCTCCTGAAACGTACCACAGCCATCCTCAGCAACAAGGTCCTGAGCTCCTCTGATGATGAGAATAGCTGAGTTCATATCAAGAAGCCAGCATGACAAGCAGCTCCTGAAGATTGAGCAGCACACATCTTCCCCTCTGGAGCCAGGAAGCAATGCTCAGTGTAAGGACCAGAGCTCCCCCAAAGTGAATCATAGCCACTCTCACCAAGAAGGTCCTGAACTCCTCTGATGATAACCGCAGAGTTCCTATCAGGGAAGCCAGCCTGACAAGCTCCTCCAGCAGAACCCATTGCAATAGGAGAACCAAGAGCACCAAACAACAACACATCTCTCTTCCTCTCCAGGTCTCCTTTTTTATCTTGGCAACAATCCTCAGGTGGGCCATCCATGCTCAGTACCACGCTGATTCAGTTCAGCTGCTATTACAAGTTGACCTCCAGTTATCAATCCACCAGAGGAAGTATCTTCTTCCTCCATCAGTTTTGAAAGATAGTTTTGTGGGGTATGTAAATCTGGATTAAAACTTGTTCTCTTTTAGAACTTAAAATACTTTACTCCAAGCTCTCAGAGTTTGTGCTGAGAAGTCACCTGTGATTCTGATGGACTTTCCTATATAGGTGATCTGTTTCTTTTCCCTAACAGCTTTTTTTTTTTTTTTTTTTTTTGGTACTGGGGATTTAATTTATGATCTTGCACTTGCCAGGCAGGTGCTTATGCCATTAAGCTAAATCCCCAGGTCCTCCCTAACAGCTTTTAAGATTCTATCCTTATGTTGAGTTTCTAGACTCTTGATTATGATATATCTGGCTGTAGATTTTTTTTTTTTGATCATGTCTAATTGTAAACTATATGCCTTGTTTATCTGTATGTCAAATTCTTTTTCTCTAACAGGAAAGTTTCTGCCATGACTTCTGTGAACATTTAAAAAATATCATTTGTGGTATCTCTTGTGTTTTCATTGACTTCACTCATATCTTAAGTTATTCTTCTTTGTGCCAGGGATTTAGCTCAGTGGCTTAAGTGCCTGCCTGGCAGTGGCGAGGTTGTGAGTTTGATCCCCAGTTTAAAAAAAACAACAAGTTATTCTTCTTTGTCACATCTAGCAGCTGCTGGGTTGATTTCTCAAGGTCCCTTGCTATTTTTGAGAAATATTTCTTGTCCTGGTCTCTACCTGCAAGCCTGTGTTCAATATCTGAGATCCTATCTTCACATTGGCCTAATCTGCTTTGAATACTTTCAATATAATTCTTATTCTCCTGGATATCTTCTTGAATCTGCTTTATGGATTTTATTTCTTTCCTATGCTGAGCTTCCAGAATTTTCTTAAGCTCATCTGTATTTTTGTCTGTGTCTGCTCTAGAATCACTAAACCTGGTCTTGTTTTGGAGACCATCTCTGTAGTTATCTGAAAGATTATTTCTGATTTGTTTTTCCAGAGCTTCATTCAATTGCTTTGTTGTTACCACTTCAGAGAGACTCAGTGGGAGGCTTTCAGATTGTCCCACCTCATTGCCCCCTGGATTTACCTTTGGTGAACTGGATGTCTGGGGTTGCATTTTGTTTAAATGTCTTCTCATTTTCTTTTCTTTCTTTTTTTAGTTTAATTCCTGGGGTGATGCTTGTAAATTGCCTATGGTGGGTTGCTAGTATTTAGAACCCCTAAGTGATGACCACCTCGCTGAGTTATCTTCCAGGTGTAGCTGGTTTTTGGATTTTTGAGTGATGAGAAGATGTTGCTTGTGTAGCCCAGTCCCTGGTCCTTTGGCACTGTGCCACAGTATTTTGTGTGACTCTTACTCAGTCTCAGTCATGGAATACCAGGACCAACAGCACCAGCCAGTGCACTCTGTCACGTCTGCTGCTCCCTTCCACTGAAGAGGCCTCTGGGATCCCCAGCCATCACTGTCTATGTGCATCTGAAGGTTCGAGCCACTCCTCTTGTGCAGTGAGTCCCATCGCAGGGAGAGGGCACCACCGGCTACCTCCTTCTTTCTTCAAGTTTCTCTCTTCACTCTCTGTGGCTTCAGTTCACACTTCAGATTCTTCCTGGGTCCAGTGGACCCACTTCCCTCTTTCTTGTCTTTCTCACATGCTATATTCCAGTGTCTGGATGGTGTCTCTCTCTCTCTCTTTTTTTTGATAAAGTTTTATTTACTCCGTTTATGGAATTGTGTTTATTTGATTTCTTGAGGCTGGCCATTCTTTCTGGGATAAGATGGAATCTCAGTGTTAATTTACATTTCTGTAATGGTCTGAGATATTGAATATTATTTCACATATTTATAGGCTTTGTACTTCTGAGAAGTAGCCATTCATTTTAGAAGCCTTTTAATTTTATATGATCATATTTGTTGACTCTTGCTGTTACTTCTTGTGCAATTGGGGTTTGGTTCAGAATGTTCTTTCCCTTGCCTACGTCTTCAAGAGTTTTGCCCATAATGATGAGATAAGTGATTATCAGTATGACTTGACCTCTTTCCATGTCCACAGGTTGTTTCTTTCCACATCTCTGTGGATTTTGTCTATGGGAATCTCAGAATTTCTTCATTCATTCATTGAAGAATGATTACAGATCATATTTGGAGATGTCCATAGTTATCACAAGCAATTTTTTTTGTGTGTGTTTTGGTATTTTTTTTTTTTTTTTGAGGCAGGGATTCACTATATGGTTCAGGCTGACCTTGAACTCACTTTGTAGCCAAGGTGGGCCTCAAACTTGTGGCAATCCTCCTGCCTTAGCCTCCTGAGTGCTGGGATTACAGGCCTGTGCCATCATGCCCAGCTCACAAGTAGTTTGTGAGAGCTCACACTGTACCTCCATAAATTGGTTCTGAGGGAGGTAAAGGAACTTGCTTAAGGCCATGCAGCCAGTGGATCAAGCTCATAACTGCTTCTGTTTGTGTGTGTATGTGCCACACACACACAACCTTGCACTTGCCAGGCAGGTGTTTCCACCGCTGACCTAAGTCCCTGGCCCCTATTTGTTTTTATTTTTTGTTCATAACTGCTGCTGCTGCTGCTGCTGCTTCTTCTTCTTCTTCTTCTTCTTTTTTTTTTTTTTTTTTTGTCTTTTTGAGACAGGGTCTCACTATGTGGTTCAGGCTGGCCTTGAGCTCACTTTGTAGCCCAGGCTGGTCTCTAACTTGCAATGATCCTCCTGCCTCAGCCTCCTGAGTGCTGGGGTTACAGGCGTATGCCACCACGCCAGCTGTTCATAACTGCTTCTTATTCCCAAGCTCAAGCTCGTAAAATCTGTGTCAGTCAGCTTTCTTTTATTTCAGAAATTTCAGTCCTAGGTCACTTGGTCCCTGTTCATTTTGGAGTTCTGTTGATGTGGGACATTGCAGGGGACATTCAGTGGAGTAAATGCTTCACCTGAGGAAAACAAAGCAAAGTGAAACAAACCAACAATGTATGCTGTATTTTTATTCAGATGAAGTTTTAAAGAGCAGTCTAATTTAGCTGTATTAGTAGTGAAAAAAAATCACATTTTGATTTGAAAGAGTTCTTCATTGTCAGGGCTGAGGATTTAGCTCAGTGGCATGAGTACCTGCCTGGCAAACATGCGATCATGAGTTTGATCCCTAGTACTCCCCTACCCCCAAATCTTCATTGTCAAAGATTAAGGATGATATAATTTACTGTTATGGATGCTTTAATTCCATATTTAGGATTAAAAAGATCTACTTTGCTCTTACATCTTACCTTTTTTCTTTCTAATTCATGTGACAGTCTGTTTTAGTCTATTTCTTTTCCCTTTATAAATTTTGCATTGGGCAAGGAAGACTAATTCCCAGATCCTCAAATCTTGGAAAATAAGAAAGGCCTAAGAAAATACAAGGTTTATTTTTTTGTTCATGTCACAGTTCAGTGTGGGAAGGTGAGAGGGTGCCCTTCCTTGCCACTCTTCAGAAACTAGGGCTGCTTGTTTGTTGTGTGTCAAGGACTTTATGCAGCTGAGATGACACAGTGAGGGTGTGGAGGACTGCGTGATAAGTTTTATTCCAGCTACTGGGCAGTGTATTTCACACCCTCACACGTCCCATCAGCTAGAGCTCAGGTTCACCACCATGTTTAATTGTTTAGCAGGCTAAGAGAAAGTTGCTCAGAAGAATTCACTCAGAATAGTAAGTTTGGAGAGCAAGTCCCTGCTACATCCAGCTTCCTTAGGTAACTTCCTTAGAATGGAAGACTTGAAAAGGATAGATCAGAAATACATAGGGCTTTATTAATTTGGTCACAGATTTGGCTGTTATGATAAAAGGCAAACAAAACACAGGAATTTAAACAAGATACAGTGTGGGGCTGGGGGAATGTAGCTCAGTGGAAGGTCATTTGCCTAGCATTTGCAAGGCTGTGAATTCAGTTTCTCAGCACTGTAAAACTAACAAACAAAAGATACAATTTTTTTTTTCTTGGAGAAAAACCTGAACCAAAAGTTTTTTTTTTTTTTGGTACCGGGAATTGAATTCATGACTCATGCTTGCCAGGCAGGCACTTAAGCCACTGAGCTAAATCCCCAGCGAGCCAAAAGTTTCAGGTTAGCTCCTAAGACATGGCAGCTTCACCAGATCAGGTACCTAAAACCTCCTTGTATATTGTTTGACTTCCTTCCTTATCAACTTCATTCCCATCATAGTGTTCATGTTCTGACAAGCTGGAAAGAGAAGGGAAAGTAGAAACCGTGTCCCTTCCCTTTAAAAGCATCACATAAAAATTGTCCATGTCACTTCCACTTATATTTCTCTGGCTAAAACTTAGTAACCTAGCTCCAATGGAAGATGGCAAATGCATATTCCATATGGGGGTCATATTCCCAGCTAAATTGTGAATGTTCCTGTACTAGGAAATGAGAAGGATAGATATTAGGGACAACTAGGAGTCTGCTACACTTAACTTTTCATCCACCAAATAGTCATGGGCAACTTCTGCCTCCCTTACCTAGCATATCAGGATTCTGTTAGGAAGTAAAGCCATTGTAAAGGTCATGGCTGTGGACTGTGGACTATGTTAAAGAGTATGTCTATTCCAACTAGACATTCTGGAATTGAGCAATGCTAATTGGCTCAGAAATGTATTGGGCTGACTTTAGGATGGCCTTAATATCATAACTCTACTAATTATCTGGCTTCCATAAAGGATTACTTTAACTGATGGAACATAAAGGTATTTTGGGTCAGTAGGAATTAGGGTCACTTCAGAATCAGAGTCTAGTAATCCTTGAAAACTACCAAGGACTCTTTTCAGAGAACCAGAAAAAGAGGAATTAAAATGGTTGCCTAAAGCATTGGCAGAAGTGGCAAGTTGAAATCTGACTGATTAGTGGAGAAGTCAAGTACGTCTGGCTGCCAAATGGAGTATCAGAAAGCATTTCACAGAGCTGTCAGTGAGGTACAGTTGCCTCAGCATAGATCTGTAGCCAAGCACTAGTAGTGGAGCAAGATCTTCAAAACAGAGTGGAGACTGGACAAGCTGAGAACTTCCAGAAAACTTTGATGCATATTTTACAATAGGCATCTAAATACCTTGTAGATTTCCTTTTTGGTTAACTCTAGCCTGAAGCCAAAAAGGGAAGCACATCTAATCTACACCAACCTGCACTCAGAGAGAGCCAAATATATATAGTTCAAAGTTCAGAGTCTCCAGGTGGAGTACAGCATTGCTCTCTGTTGTGAATATGATTGTTCATGATTCCATAATTTACAATCCTGACTTCCCTTTGCTCTGTAACCAATAAACAATGGCAGAATAGAAATAGGATAACTAATAAGGTGAGATAAAGAAAGCTGGCATTTGATTTCTCAAGAGCAACCCAGAAGCAGGAACATGATGTACCACTCCTTCAAAACACTGAGATACTTCTTCTACTTCTGGTAGTTGTAGGATAGATAACTGGTGCCAGACTACCCCTCCCACTATGAGTAAGTAGAAAATTGGACAAAATATATGGAACAATTTACTTTAAGACATTGTTGACAGGAAGTAGGTTTTGGAGATAATCATCCCAAACTCTGAGACACAACACACATAAGACAGAAATTTCTGATTCAAAGTGTCAGTTATATTCCCTGAAAAAACTGTATTAGAACTATAGACTATATTAGGAATAGAGGCATTAATATTGTCCAAAGTGTTGAAAGTGGTGATTTTACTGTTTGTCATGGGGCTTCTTCCCATCTTGTGGATTAATGCAGCTGCTCCACTACCCATTAACATATCTTTATTTAGGAAGAACAGGACATGAGGGGCACACTCCATCCTTTTTAATGGCACAGTCTTTATATCCTTACTTACATGGTCACATCTTATGGTAAAGGAGGCAGGCTGGGTATCACACCTTGTAGGTGGTGGTCATTCCCAGAGCAACTCAGAAATTCTCTTGTTAAAGAACAAGTGGAGAACAGAGATTGGGAGACAAGTGTCTTCTGCTACAAGTACCTTTCATGAGAGATAACAGGACCAAAAGAAAACCAATCCAAAGAGTAAAATAATGGTGGGGGAAGGGAGAGAGAGAGAGAGGCAGACGCTGAGCACCAGGGAGCAAGCATTTTCCTGGATAAGAAACGAATTTGGCCTTAGGTACAAAACTGAAAAATCTGATAATCATTTTCCATGTCGTCATTTAAGTTTCTACTTACATTTTAAAAAAATTAAGTGTCACTTCTCGGATACCCCCATTTGTTTATATGTCTTTTGGCATGTACCATGCTATAACTTCCTCTAGGTTATTCCTAGCTTTGTAACTCTCTCCAGGTGATTCTAGGAGAGGCACAATAGTCAAGAGTCTGACACTGATGTGTTTTTAAGTGAGATGGTTTGCTGAGATTTGCTTTAAAAATTCTCCACCTAAAAGACAAATGTTGCTTTGTTGAAGCTGTGCAGTGGGTAATCACAATACTATTTTATTTATTTTGCATAAAAATTTCCATAATATAGGTCTAGTTCTTGAGTTCAAACCCTGGTTTAACCATTTACTAGCTGAGTCACTACTTTTCTGTGGCTTCAGTTCCTCAAGATAAGAATTAATATATTAGGGTTTTTTTTTGTACATTTCAAAATATGACTGAATATGAAGTATCTAGGACAAGGTTTGGTCTTTAGTAGTTTTACTGCTTGCAAGCAAGCAAGAGAATCTTGACTCTGACTCTGGTTATGGTGAATTCCCCTACCACGCAGGTATTTAAGTGCCAGAGGTAGGACTCCAGCTAGGGTCTCTGATTTCTAAACCAAGAACATTTTGTTATCAGCGTGTCTGGCAAACACCACCATCTCTAAAAAGTGTTACCTACATGTACCAATTCCTCACCATGAATGTAGTCATCATGTACTGAAAACATATACTCATAAAACTTAAAAAAAAAATAAACAAAAGGTGTTTTCCAATTCACACTCACTTAAGTGTCTGGCGCCTAGAACTCTTAGAATTCCCGGCTGGCCCAGGACTGGGGTGACTCACTGACACTATCAGGGCTGCAGGTTACTTGCTAAATAGCAGCTGGGCTAGTACCGAGTCTTCCTAGGCCACTCACCCCAACTCTAGCCAATCCCGCCGCCTTTTCCCCTCTGGGGTCAGCTCGGGACCTTGGTCTCCTGAGTTGTCTGCACAACCGGCCGCTCACCTGCTCCCTCCGGGTCCTAGCGCTCTGCGCTTCCCAGAGCAGCTCACTGGTCCACGCGGTTCAGCCAGACCACCTCCTTCCCCGCCCACACGGCAGGGGGCGGGGCGTAAGGCCCCTAGCTCATGATTGGCTAGGGTACAGGCGCTCCCCTTCTCCGCCCCCTTCGGCAGGGTGAGAGGTCAACACAGCGCCAGTCTTCAGGGGCAACCATGGCGGGGCTCTGGGCTGGGAGCTTGGCGCTGGTCGCTGCCGGGCGGCGTGGGCGGCCGCCACCGAAGCAGCTGATGCAGAGCGTGGCGCTGTGGACCCTGAAGGTGAGGAGCGCAGAGACTTTCTGGGCCAGAACTTCACTGGGCTTCCAGCCTAACCCTGCTCCACGGCTGCTGCCGGAGGGTGCTGGCTGGGCCGCAGTCCCCCTGGTTCCCTGAGCGACAGTCGCGCCCCTCTTGCCGGTCCCCATGTCCCTGAGTTCGGCCACAGTGTGCGCTCCGCGCTGCTCATCCTCCATCCGGGAGTCTGGGCCAGAGCGGGCGGGGGGCAGTGTCCCATTTTTGCAGTCATGGTTACTTCCGCGGATCTTGGGAAGGCAGTGGCCTACAAAGGCAAGCACAAGTGCGTTTTCTGCTGTCCTTCATACAGCTAATGGCCTTGGGACAGTACCAGTGCACTGCCCCACAGTTAGATTCCAGTACCTTTTGGTACTGTACTTCCCCGTAAGCGTTCCAAGATGTGTTTTAGAGTCCTTAACAGTTCCTGTGTTCTTTTGCCTTGTCCCAGCTTTAAAGGGTCGCTGTAAATAACTATTCAAGTAGAGTTAGGGTTATGAGTTTATCTTAAAATATTATTCGATGTCAGGGTCGCTGATGTTTATGTGTGAGTTGAAAACCTGATTAAATTGTATGACTTCATAGTGTACTGTATGTGAAATGCATCCTTTGAATTTATTTTTTGTTTCTGTGTAGTGGTTAGCCTGATTTGAAACACATTGTACACCACTGTTCAACCCAGGTGTCATGTTGACCTACAAGTTGGTGTGCTTGTACCTACTAATTCGTTTTCCAGTTGACGTGGAGTCTTATAAATCTCCGGGCATAGACTACTTAACCTTTTTTTTATTAATAAGGTTTAAGTCTTTTGAACAATTCAGAAAGCTGGTTCAATGTGCTTTCTAAACTTTCTTTAAAACAATCATTCAAAAACTGCCACATAACTTGTTTTATGGCCATTGAAATTTAGAATTGGAAGACATTTTGAGATGATCTTTCCTATCTTTAACTTTTTTTGGGGGGGATTCTGGAGATGGAACCCAGGGCCTCATGCGTGTCTACTGTAGAGTCCAAGAGGAGGCAGCTGAGGCCCATGTGGGTGGCATGAGAACTGGAAGTAATGCCTGCATTTATATTTGCTTAGCCTCAGCTTCAGAATACCTGGTTTTACTGTTCTGGGTGTTACCAAGCTAGTTTTCGTTCTTTTATCTTTACTAGAATTTTTTTTTTTTTTTTTTTTTTTGGGTACCGGGGATTGAACTCACGACCTTGCACTTGCCAAGCAGGCATTTATGCTGCTGAGCTAAACCCCTGGCCCTCGTTCTTTTATCTTTATAATTCAGTTGTTTTTTAGTCATTGGTGATCACATCAGTTGCAATTGTAAGATACAAACTGAGGCAGTTTGTTCAAAGTCTGGAGTTTGGAGTCATAATTGTGAGACTTTGTATATCAGGTCATTTTTTGAATGGTTTTTGCTTTCTTAAAAATTTTAGTCAATTAGTAGTGACAACAAGTAAGTGTAAGATGCTAATGGGAAGATGTGGTGGTACTGTAGAGGGATTTGATCAAGACTAATTTGAGCTCTGCCTTAGATAATTATTCTTTTCTTTTGGTACCGGGGATCGAGCTTGTAAACTCGCACTTGCCAGGCAGGTGCTTATGCTGCTGAGCTAAATCCCCGGCCATAGATAATTATTCTTGTGCTTTACTTGAATTTAATTTATTCAGTCCTCATAATAGCCAAATAATTCTCATTGACAGATGAGGAAATCAAAGCACAAAGGATTATGTGATTTGTTCAAAGCTGTACAGCTTTTACAGACCTAAGATTTAGAACTCTACTGTTTTTTTTTTTTTTTTTTTTTGGTACTAGGGTTCGAACTCATGACCATGTGTTTGCCAGATAGGTGCTTATGCCACTGAGCTAAATCCCCAGCCCTAAAACTCTAGAAGTAATTCTTGTTGTGCTTTGTTTGGTAGTTCTGGAACTAAAATCCAGGGACTGTGTGTGCTAGGCAAGTGCTGTACTATTGAGATACACCTCCAGCCTCTAGAGAACTCGTGCTCTTAATTATACTATACTACATAAGTTAAGGAAATATTTTCCTTTGGAAGTAAAAATTCAGACAAGTTTTGAAAGACTAAGTGACCTTTTTCTCTGGACAAAGAGAGAAGTGACAGTGTTATGAGAGAACAGCACATATAAGGGTCACATGGCCAGAGGCAACATAGGTTAGAAGACCTGAGAAAAGCCTACTGAAGCTCTAGTACAGAGGAGATTAGTGGTGGCAAACCTATGGCATGTATGTTGTTTTTCTTTTAAGACAAAATATGTTAATATATAAGTTGTTTTTTCTAAACCAAAACTTAAGTATTCAGGTTTAATTGCAATGTTGTCACTGTGATAAAGAAGTGGGTTTGGGGTTGTAGTTTGAACTTTGTCTCTAAGAGGTTCGCCATTGCTGGACTAGATGGTACTGAAGAGCTGGGCAGAAACCAGACTGCAGTAGACCTTATTGACCCTGTTATGAGGTTGGTGTTGCCCATGGAGCAGTGGGACGTATTGGTGCTGGAGGTAGGAGGGTCGACACTCATGTTTTAAATCAGAGAGCCTGAGAGGAAGTTGTTACTGTTCTCACTGTTGTACACTTGTGCACTCACTGTGTCATAGCTTTGATGTTTTCTATCTAGTTTCTTCCTTTTAATGTGTTTGCAGAGACTGCATCTTGCCTATTTGATACAATAGGTGCTGAATGTGTGACAATAGAGTAGTATTATGTTTGGGCCAGCAAAGAATTCGTCCCTGAAGTGGGAGCATCTCTGAAGTTTACTGTCACTCCTAGGGAAACCTGAGCTGCTGCTTAACTTCTCTTTTATGAGCTTGAAATGTGCTCTGCTGTATCTGTCTGAAGCAGAACTTTTTGAAGATTTTAACCCTTCCTGCTCCTCTCCCCACTATGCAAACCTTTTAGTTGTGGAAAGCAGACGGCTATAGACTACTCTAGAAAATTCAGACCATTCTTTGAGGCAGTTAACAAGGTTTGTTTATTTTTAGGATCTATGTAGTGTTTGCCTTTAAAGTCTTACTTGTTTTATGTATCAGCTTTCTGAACACATTTTATTTAAGTACCTAATTTTTTCTAAGTACATTCAGTGACTAGAGGATGTTGTTTTATGGTAATTGGTACAATTATTGAACTTTTATTTGCCATGTATGGCTTTCGTATATTATGTTTTATCCATGTAACAACTAAGGTAAAAAAAATCCTAATTTTACAGAAGAGGAAACAGAGCTCAGAGTAGTTGAGTAATGTAAGAACACAGTTGCCTGAGGTAGAATGTGAACTTTGGACAGTGTATTTTCAAAGCCTTCCTTTTTCCAATCATAAATTGTCTCTGACTTGAATAACAGTCTTATTGTGTGGTGTATCCACAGAGTTTGAAGGTGTAAGCTATAGATTTGTTAACATTCATATTTAGTTTGTAATCACTAATCATAGAAGAGAATGTTTAAGCATGTCTGAGTGCTTTAGAAATGCACAGAGGTAAAGTCTTTGGGAAAAAACAAACAAAAAGCCTAGGGTTATTACATAAACCAGTTTCTAGTGTGATAAAATATATATAGATATTTACATATAAATGGAAGTATATCTTAGTAGGAGAACGCTTGTCTTTCTACTTTTTTGGATTTCATTCTGTTCTTAGAGACTGGGCACAGTAGTAAAAATTGTGATACCCCTTTTCTAAATAAGGATGAAAGTTGGTAACACTTTTGATCAAGAGAGTGAAGGAAATGGAGTTGAAATGGTTCCAGAATGTGGGAAGACATAGATGAGCATGTGGTATTTAAACAAAAAACTGATTCAGACTAGAATTCCAGACTGAAGCAATGCCAAGTCAGAAGCTAGGAGGTCAGCTGCATTTGGTATAATCAGGGGAGGAGTGTGGCAGTGTGGTTGAGGAGAAGTGTGTGAAAAGAGGCAAGCGAAGAGAGGAGGTAGTACAGGGTCAAGTGGAGACTTGTATTCAGAATTTACCTAATACTGGGAGCCCAGTTGTTGTAGTTGAAGCAAATTTGGTTTATGTTTTGTGTGTCAGATGTCTTAGTGGGAATGAAGAGAGTGGAATCACGGAGACTAGTCAGTAGACTGTTGAAGGAGTCTAAGCTACAAATGATGGTAACTCATGATAGGGTGGTAGAACTGCACACAAAAGGAATATGAGTTCATTTATATGAAATCTCCAGAATAGGCAGATACATAGAAACAAAATATTAATGGGTGCTAGAGATTGGGAGGAGAAAGAATCGGGTGTCTGTTAAGTTACAGGGTGCCTTTCTAGGGCGATGAAAAATGTTGTGTAATCAGTAGTGATGATAGTGTCATGCCTTGAGTTGTATATGTATTTTAAAGGGGTACATTTTATGGTATGTAAATTAACATTACAATAAAGAATATCTAAGTCATTTTCTTTTTAAATTTCTTTATTAAGTCATTTTTCTAAGCTCTTGAATATAGCAGCATCTTAGAGATAGGGAATTGCTGATGCTTGGGAGAGGAAATCAAGATAATAGTTGTAATAAAATAACTGCTATAAAAATTTAAAAAATAAAATAACTGTTTTGATGGCATTTTTGAGATACAGAGGGTTGGTTGGTTTTATTTGTGGTTTGTGTGGTCATGTAATGGGTGCAGAAAAGAGAATATGAGAAACCAGCATAAGGTTAGTAGAGGATTCTGGAGTTGTTGAAAATGCAGAGATTGAAAGCTGTCTTCATATGCATTATCTCATTAAATCATCAAACTGCCTTCAAATGATTCTCATTTTTAGGGCTGAGGTATAGAAAATTTGAGTAACTTGTCCAAGATCACACGATTAAGTGGTATATTTAGGATTCACACTCAGATTTGTTTTCAGTACCTTTATCACACCTTAACAAACTTAGCTATATGAAAGAGAAGGGACAAATTTTTCCTCCCTCCTTCCATCTTTTCCTTCTTTCCATTTTAATTTTTTTTTTTTTTTTTTACTTTTTTTTGGTACTAGGGATTGAACTCACGACTGTGCCCTTGCAAGGCAGGCGCTTATGGCGCTGAGCTAAATCTCCAGCCCCCATTTGAGACAGGGTCTCATTAAGTTGCCCAGTCTGATCCTGAATTTACTGTCCTCCTGCTTCAGCATTCCATATAGTTGGGATTACAGGTAAGAGTCATTATATCTGGCTAGAAAGGACATATTTCTATCTCTTGAGCACAAAAACTAGTACAGTGTTAGTAGAAGTTATGGGAAAAAAGATAACATTAAGCCATACTGATGTCCCTGTTTAATAGTAAGGAACTTTAGTTAATTGGGATAAACAAATCTTGTGCTGGTACGATATGGGTAGAATATATTATTTAAAGGCAACTAGCAATGTAAGAAATAACTTTTTACTTGTTTTACAAAAAAATGTGGTGATATTTCCCTTGTATTTGGTGCTATACACCTGGCACTTTGTGAAAGATCACCTGTATAAAAAAAAGTTCCAGGAAGGTGGGTGGTCTGTTCCCCAGACACAGAGCTTTAGAAGGACTTTTGTGCAAGTGGTGGTCAAGAAGAGAGAAGAAAGCAGGATAGGGCTGGGGCAAAAGTTAAGCTATTGAATGGTTGTGGTCTTACTCTCCTGGTGCCCTGGAGCAGTGGTTCTCAAAGTGTGGCACCCCACCCAGCAGCAACAGCATCACCTGGGAGTGTGTTGGAGTTGCTTGTGCTATGTATGGCACACCCAAATCTGTCAGGTATCTGGGGGTGTGTGTGAAAGGGACTCAGCAGTCTCTTTCCAAGTCTTCCAGGTGATCAGGTGCAGAGTAAAGTCTGAGAACAACTGTGCAGGTCAGTCCCCTCCAGTGGAAATGATGTGTGAGGTGAGCTGCAAAGGCAGTACTTTCTAGCATTCATCATATTAACAGTCAAAAGGATGACGTTAATGATATGTTGTCTTCAACCCAAAGCATTCAAAATTTTATTTTAACATGTAAATGTAAATATTTACTGATGGTTCTTTTACATTTTTTGGTATGTCAAAGGAAGAAAACAATAACTTAAAGACCTTAATTGACTTTATTTTTGATTTTTAGAACTAGGCAGCATTTCATTCCATAAAACAGTAAATGTTCCAATTAGCTGAGACAAAAAAAGGGCTGAAGAAAACACAAGCAAGAAATTAAAAATGAATTGGTCCTTTGAAAGGTCCTTTCCTTATATGGTGGAGGCGGAAACAGAAAACTGAAAAATAAATAGCTGATTTGTTAAACTCAGACAGCATTAGGATACCTTTCTTTGTGGATTAAGTCCAGAGAACATCATTATTATGCCATGTAAAACTGGCCTGTTTGGGAATCACTGGTTATCTTTCAGATCTGAATTTCCAGAAAGGTTGGACAAGAACCTTAGTTGTTACTTAGACTTTGAACTTGAGTTTGAGTGACTGTTCACCTTTCTGTTGGGGCCTGGTTTTAGGAACTTAGTCTGAAACACAAGCCACTGTGACTTTCATGTAGCCGGTATTGAATCTCCACAGTCTAGTGTGTCTTACTGTTGGAGCATATCTGAATTTGAACTGTTGGGAATCAAGGCCATTTCAGGTACAGAGTAGCTACAGGTGGACATGCAGTACTGAAGTATCGATTGTGTTAATAAATTGGCTCCACCTTGACCAGAGAAACTTGAACCCTGTGTTAGTCCTTGGCCTTGCGCTGGTGGGGGTCAGCCTCTAGGTCTAATGGAGAACTCTTATGTGGGTAAGGAAAGGCAGGTGTGATCCGGGTCCTGGATTCTGACCTGGTGGACGCCATGCTGCTAGGTGAGGAGGTCTACGTGGGCACAGGTAACCTCTGCTAGGCCTGATCCAGGAGGAGTGGCTTGGTTGGAGTCATGGTGGAGTGGTGCAGTTCTTGAGCTAGCTTTGCTTCCTTACTATGGAAGCATGACCCAAATTTCTGTCAAATAATAGGTGTTCAGCTATTGGCAGCCAATGAAGGCTCTTGAGCCCCCAAAGACTGAGTAGTCCCGGTCTGAAAGAAAATTTGTACTCATGTGGTAAGTCCTTGAAGGTCATTCGGGTCTATAAAAATGCTGAAATTGAGACTTGTGAAGCTTCTAAAGTGTGGGTTATGAAATATGAATGAGAGGCCTTTCCTTTGCCTGAATGTTTATTTATTTTGAAAGGCATAAAGCGATTTCTTAAACTGAATTTAAAAATTACACAGAGAATACAGTGCAGGCCCTTAAGAGAGTGGCACATTATGGTCTGGGTTTGGGGTTTTATGTAATCTTAAAGGTATCCTCAAGGCAGGGGGTTCTAAACTAGGTTTAGCGGCCCACACCTGTAACCCTAGCATACTAGGAGGCTGAGGTTAGGAGCACTGCAAATTCTGTGACTAGATAGGGTCAAAGGAGATTCCCCCAAAGTGAAGATAGGGAACCTTGATTCACCCCATCCATGGGGTTAGGTTGCAGGTTTGCTGACTTCTGTGACAGAAAAAAATTCTCAGAAACTGTCAGTAAGAGGCATAAAGAACATAAAGCACACACTGGGGAACAGAGTTGCTTGCAAATTTAGAGATGAAGCATTAATTTGTGTTTATATTTATTTTGGTGAGATCATCTTATGGTTGTACTAACCCACAGTGTTGAGGTCATTTCTTCATTGAATTAACTTGTCAGCAGAATTGTTTTAGTACTGTTGACCTGAATGCTGCTGTGGCTATGTTAGGAGAAGCAGTAGTTTTGGTTTTAGAAGAAGTAATGATTAAGTTTTTCCTTAAGGTAATCACCAGTGGCTTTACTAGTTTTTTAGGTAATATGGCCATATCTTGAATGTGAAGGTACTTGGTTTTCTTGCTTGCATTCGCTGAAAGACATGCATTTAATTTATCTAAAAGCTCTATTTCCTTTCCTTTTTTCTTTCTTTCTTTTTTTTTTTTTTTGGTTAATACTTACTGTATACTGACTGTAATATATACATTCTTACTTGATCTTTAAAGCAGCGTTGTGACCTAGACAAGTACTGTTGTTATCTCCAGTTTGCAGATGAGGAAATTTCCTATGTACCTAGGGAATGCCAGGTTTAAGAATGGTCAGGTCAGGACCTTTTGTCTATGCCAGGTCTCTTAATGACTGAATTATTTATTCTAATGATAACTTCTGAATGGTTCTGGTATAATTTTAAGAAAGAAGGAGAAAACTGAGTGCTTGCTTTTAGTTTCACGTGGTACTTTACTTTCTTTGTAAAGAGTCATTTGATCCTTTAACAAGTCTGTTGGAAAGCAAAGAGGTGTCATTACCTCCATTTTATAGATGGTAACTAAGTGATGCCCAGAGAAGTGATGTGCTCTGGAGCAGTGGAAATGAGAGTTGGCCCAGGTCTTGCAGGAAATCTTTCTTCCTGAGGAAGGGAACCAATGGTAGTATGTTACTGGAAAGTGACCTTTCTTCTTTTGGCTGTGATAGGCTTAAAATTTGTTATACATGGAACCGATTACAGTTTTTCCTCAGCACTTTTGAGCCTTGGAAGTATCTTAAAAGAACTTTGGACTGGGCTTCTACCCAGTTTGTTAATGTGCTTCACAAAAACAACAAATGTTAAAATTCTATAGTAGCCCAAATTAGCTAACTTGTTCCTTGCATTTAAAGAAGTTTTATGTTGTGACTTTTCAAAAATTGTCTGATTTCTGATTTTTTTTTTTCTTTTGTCGGTACCGGGGAATGAATTCACGACCATGTGCTTGCAAGACAGGCGCTTATGACGCTGAGCTAAATCCTCAGCCCGGTGATTTCTGATTCTTTACTTAAAAGTAAAGATTCTTTACTTAAAAGTAAAGTAAAAACTTCTATGGAGGTTTCCCAGAGTAGAGAAATAAAGTCTTATAATGTGATAGACTCCAAACCAGTTCAGTCTTGCAGTGGTGAGGGGTGGTAAAAGCTGGCAGGGACCATAGGTGTGACCTGTTAATTATGCAGTCCTGGACACATGTGCAGAACAGTCCCCGAAGTCCTGCTGGTGGACTTCTCCAGAGAACTCCAGCAGGTTTTCTATAGGATGGCCTAGGCCTGATCTCACTCTGTGATGTGGGATCCCAATACTCCTCTCAGGACCCAGACGTAGAAGTTCTCTCAAGTTCCTTGGGATTTGGACAATATAAAAAGAAAAACTGCCACGAGGAGCTGGTGCTAAGATCGTTTTCCTCAATAACTCATGCTGTGTGTCCCAGAAGCAGCATGTATTCTTTTTTTTTTTTTTTGTCTTTTTGAGACAGGGTCTCCCTCTCTCTACGCAGTTAAGGCTGGCCTTGAACTCACTTTGTAGCCTAGGCCAGTCTCAAACTTTCAGTGATCCTCCTGCCTCAGCCTCTCAAGTCCTGGAATTACAGGCATGTGTCACCATGTCTGACAGTAGTGACTACTGTTGTCCTTACTCTTACCCTCTTTTTCTTGTTACTCGGCCCAAGCTTGCTTTGCAGAGCCAGTTTCTTCCCTACTCTTCTTTTTGCTTTTTTGAATAAACTTTGCCATTCATTGTCTTTTGCTCATTTCATTCAGTTCTTTTTTGTAGAGGAGGAAAATCTGGAATCTAACTTGAGAAGGAGAGGTGAGCAACCCAGAACTCAGCACTGTATCGTTGACAGCCACTTTTTAGAAGCAAGCTACCTGATAACAATGGGAAGGACTCTGTCCCTTTTTTTTCTTCGCTAGTTGTTCTACTTTTATGGTTCTGCCTGCTTTAATGATTTCTACTTCTAGTTACTGGCTAACCAAGGACATCCATACTTTTTAATTCACATGAGTGTTTTTGTTTTTCCTACTGTATGTGCATGCTGGGCAAGCATTCTGTCACTGAGCTCCATCAGCCTTTACTTTTTTTTTTTTTTGGTAATAGTGGCAAAATATAGTGTTAGATATTTAGAGCCAAATATTTTAAAATAGTAATAAAAGAATTCCAAAAACCGCATCTCGGTTAGACATAGGAGTCTATCATCTGTGTTGGCCAAATGTAACTTGAAATAGACTTGATTTAGTTTTAAGAGATGTTTGACATAGGTGCATTTTAGTCTATTTTTACATTACTCAGAATTTTCTGAAAGTGAATATAGGGTACATTGATTCAACTAAGCCAAACATTCCTCAGAGTGTGGCTACTTAAAAATTTCTGAATCATTTTAGGTTAGAAATTCTCTGAGCCAAATTTAGCCTAGTCCCCTAATGTCTGGTCTTGAAGACCTGTAATGCCCTCCTCGTCCTGCTCAGATCAATTCCATACTAGGTTGTTTCATGTGAATTCCCTATATGTGACAATATGGACAACTATTTGGAAGAAAACAAGAGTCAATATGATAGAGTGAATATCTCCAATTGTCTAGCTTTGAAATTTATGTCTTACATTGCTTTCTTGTGAT
>PVJX010026508.1:0-25775 GCA_004027295.1 Dolichotis patagonum | reverse complement strand
ACACTACAATACCCAGTGCTGATTCCATAATGTCATGATGTGAAGTCCAGCAAAACTATCACTTTTTGTTCAAAGTGATCTTAGCTTGCTTTGCCTTGTCTAAGTTCAACACACATGAAGGTATGGACAGCTGTTTTGAGGAGAATGTGAGACATTATGACAGCCATTCACGGCTTCCCTAATGTCTGGTCTTGAAGACTTGTAATGCCCTCCTCGTCCTGCTCAGATCAATTCCATACTAGGTTGTTTCATGTGAATTCCCTATATGTGACAATGTGGACAACTATTTGGAAGAAAACAAGAGTCAATATGATAGAGAGTGAATATCTCCAATTGTCTAGCTTTGAAATTTATGTCTTACATTGCTTTCTTGTGATCCGCTTTGTTCTGTTTTGTTGTGTTTAATTTTACCCTATTGATATAATTGCATGTATATTTGAGTGGGTAAGATGGATGACCATATTGTTGTTTTTGTGAGATCGTGGAGCAGAACTGTTAACAGTCTCACTGTTTGAATGTCTACTTTTCATGTTTTAACTTTGTAAGTTGAACAACTATTTCCAAGAAGTCAGTATGTAATTAGTCAAGTAATAATTTCTTAGGTTTTATTGTTGTACTTTTCCTTTTTTCCTTGGAATACTGTATGGTTGCTACCCTTTATTCTGTTTTATTTTGTTTTGTTTTTTCCTCTTTAAATAAAATTATATATATAAAAAAAAGATCTCATGGCATGCCCATTTAATTTAGTCCTTTTACCAAGCCACTGCCAAGCAGAAAAGGCAAGGATATCAACCAGGTTGTTCTCTACAGCCTATCAGTGGTGGTGAACCTGTGGCATGCATGCCACATCAGGCAGTTTGTTATCATTAAAAGCTCTAAAAGGTTCACCATCATTGAAACTATGCATGAGTTACAAAAGAATAGAACCAAATACCCTTGGATTACTCACAACTCTAAATCACAAGAGAAAATGCTTTCAATTTTCTAAGAAGAAAATGAGAACAGATGAAAAGTCAAACATCTAGAAAAATATTATGCTATGTTAGGTTTAGAATATTATTCTTTTGCTGCTTGGTAAAGTTATATACCCTCAAAAGCCTTAAAACCACGTGTACCCTAGTTGAATATAAGGTATGAGTTATACGTACCACATACGGGGCACTGGAAAATAATGGGTCTGAATGAAAGTATTCTGGAAGAGAATGATTATCAGACGCCTGGCAGTCTGATAAGAATCACCAGAATAACTAGAGAATCAGCTCTTGAAATAAACTCTAACTTAGAGAATCCTTGGAATCTGAAATCCGTTAGGACCATTGTTGAAGATACTGTAACTAGAATCCTTGTTGAAATTTCTGGCCTCGCTGCACAATTTAGAGTTTCTTTTCAATGCTCCTGAGGCAATGATTTTTTTTTTTCATCAAGTTTCACTGTTAACGTCAAAAGGCCAGCAGTGAGGATGGAAAACTGCAGGACGCACAATTGGCCCAAGCTGAGACACCTCAGACAGTACAAAGTGTGGGAAAGTGCAAGAGTTGGCTCACGGTGCTGCATTTTTTAGAAAGATATCAACCCCTAAGAAAGCATTTTTTTTCCAAAATGAAAACTAATAATATGGGGATGTTTATGTCCCCAGGTGGCTCATGTATATCTTAGAAACTTGACTGCTGTAATTTTGATTTGTATATTGCCACTAACACACAATTTGACAGAGAGGATAATCCAAAGTAAATAAAACAATCACTGCATGATAATAAACAGACATCTCCTAGTACATGGGAGGCTGAGGCAGGAGGATCACCGTAAGTTCGAGACCAGCCTGGGGTAGTAAGTTTGAGGCCAGCCTAAAGTATATAGTAAGACACTGCCTTAAAAACCAAAAACAACTGCATCAATTGCCTTTTATTAATGTATTATTAATTCTAAAATACTCAAATCTACTTTTTGTAAAAGAAAAGAACACATTTCCTTAAATTTCAAAACAGTAAGGCATGGTCATAAAGCAACACCATCAATATTTCTGGCTTATCCTTTGTTTCATGGCTACAAAATCCCACAGCTCAAAATCTAGTTTTATTCCAGCTTATTATCTTCACTATTTAAAAAAATAATAGTGATTCTGTTTTCCAATTTTTAAGAACCATGTACAGTTTAACATAAGCATTTATGGAAAATGAGTTAAGCTTCTGGAAAGAAAAGCTCTCAGCATTCAAACATATTGAAAGAAAAATGCAAAATATTTGATTTGCTGAAGGACACTCAGCACCTGGAACACAGCTGCTTTCTCAAGTCAATGGTGACTTGCCCACAATGCACCACACTCAGTCCTCCTAGCAAACTGCTTCTACTCATGTCCAGCACGACTGCCTCTTTCCTGCCTTTGGGGATCAGGGAATGCTACCTCCCTGTAGGACTTGGACATAACGGGTACCCACTCTTCAGCACATCTCTTCTGGTTAATTTCTTAATTTGTCTGTTTATGTATTTGTCTAGTGACCTTCTCCCCTAACTAGATGCTGGCCCTTCTCCTTTGTTGTCTTCGGGGACATGGGAATATGGTTATTTCTATTCTCGAGCTCTAGACCGAGGCCCCTCTGGCACCATGCCCAATGCTGCCACACAGTTCATGGTCAATCAGTACTTTCTGAACAAAATTTGTTACAGTGAACTGAAGCATCAAACAGTAAGTGCTCATTTCCTGTGGAGAGGTGAAGGGTAAGAGTTCATAATGGCAATGTTATCTATGATGCGTTGAGTCTAACTCTGGGGAAACCTTAAGCACAAGTTTCAAAATTTCTGATCTCAGCACTCACTTCGGCAGCACATACACTAAACTCTCTGATCTAAGAAAAAACCACCAATCGTCACCTTAAATAATATCATGTGTAGACTTTCTATCATATATTATTTTCTTTTAAAACTGCAGAGGTTGCTGAATTGCAGTTTTTAAATACTCTCTCACTTTCTAAGATGAAATAGGAAACCATTAGCCTAACAAGGGTGTTTCTATTTTAATACAATTTTTCTTCATGCATCATTTTTAAGTTTAAAGTCTATTTTTCTCACTTATTCATGTTCGTTTAATTCTCTGTGGGAGGCTAGAATTATGTAGTATAGTCTCAAATGCAGACTACAATACTTGGGAACTTAACCCCTCTAAGTAGAAGACAGATCATGAACACATATAGATACATTTATTTCGATATATGTGTATATATAGATTACATATTCAACAGAAAATTGAAATCACACACACATATATATGCTGTTTTGTTGCCATTCATAATTCCATCACATTGACTATAACGTGGAAATGTTTTTTCCAAAATACAACTTCACATAGAAAAAAATCAAGTATTAGTATAATCTAGTCCTACAATATAGTATTTAGGTACAATAACTATCTTGTGTACGAAAGTTGAAAAGGATTAACAGATATAGAAATTAATAATTTGTGAAAAGTTTTTTAAATACCATAGATTAGAAGACAGAAAAGAAAAGATTTAAGAATTTCTGAAAGGTTAAACAAAATACTCACAGTATTCTTCTGGCAGATGATTTCCTGAAAAATAAGAAAAAAGGCATAGCAGAAGTTAATGTAAAAGTCAATTAGTTCAATGATATTTATTGAACTATTCTATTTTTGGTATTTTGTATTAACAATTATATTAGCAATTAGAAATTTCAGAGAGTTCAGAGTAAGTTTCTATATCTGAGAAGTATCTCAGTATTTCTATATACTGAGATATAGATACTGTATATCTCAGTAGATATAGATACAGTATATACTGTATATACTTCTATATACAAAAATATAGAAGTTTTGTTTGTGGTCTAAGGAAAACAGCACAATCATATGAAATTCCCAAACTGAATAACCTAAAAATCGTTTCTGCAGAATATGTAAGTAAAGAATTACCTGATCAGCCATATGCTCTGTGGGATAAAAATCAAAACAAGTTTCCTCCCTTTAAGCACAACCTCTCTCACGTTCTGGGAAGGGACAAGGGAATAGAGTACTGGTCACTGGCAAACCTACACATAGATAATAAGAACATCTGACAACAATGACACAAATGTAACTTAGATATTTTTCAACAAGTGCAAAAGGATAAATGCACTACGTGGGCAGTGTCCCTGTCTTCTAGGTTGGGAGGCTCAAGGGATCATAGATATAACCCAGCTCTGCGGTATCTGGTGCAAAAAAGGCTCTCAAATCTCTCTATTATCCCTAGATGTTAAAGTGGCTAGACCCTAGGGAGACAGTCTAGAAAAGCCTGTAGTGTAAGCCTTCACTGAGGTTGAGGAATCATTATTTAGAAAAGAGAAAATGGGACAGCAAACTGGAAAAAATGATATCTATGTTGTCATGGAAACAGGAAGCACCAGGCATTTGCAGAACCTCAAGGGTGGCTAAGGAGACGGGCTCGAACTGCCAAGGTGAAAGTACAGCTGCCGGCCCAGCTGACTGGCCAGCACCGTTCATCTCAGGATCAGAATGCAAAATTAACACCACAGATAAAGGGAACCCACCAACGGCTCTGGATCAGAGTGGAATTAAGATTTTTGAAAATTCAAGAATAACAGGTAAGAAAACAAAACTGAAAAGGAAGAAATCACACTGGGTAGTGTTGAGAGCCATCAAGATGTATATAAGATATTAAAAGGTACCCTTCAATATCTCACAATCTTGCTGATAGAAAATAGGAAATGTATACATTTAAAAGGAACCATTACAGTCTGAAGGACATGCATGGTGGGCACACATGCTAAAAGGCAAACAAGAGACACAGAAGCGTAGAAGGCATAGCACAGGCTGAACTGTGAAGACAGACACAACACCAAAAGCAAAGCCAGAAGCTTGGGGGCACAGACTAGAGATCTAGAGAAAGCAAATGTCCATTTAAGGACCAAAAACACCAGGACATTAACACCGAGACTAGGATGCAAGGAAGACAAGTTCATTTGGGGATGCACAGAAGAGAGAATTAAAGAGGAGTCTGAAAGAGATGTTGAATAGAATCACTGAGCTAAAGCAAAAAGTTCATTTTGACACATACAAATAATAAGATGAGAAATTCATTTGTGGTCATTATGAAGAAGGTTTTAAACACTAAAACAAAGTAATGTGTTCAGTGAGCCCTTAGGAGCCACAGTGTTCTGTAAGATGAGTGATTTGTATAAAGAAATATCAGCACATATGGGCACACTGTAACAGCAAAGGCCACCGCCTGGAAACTGGTTGAATGAACTATGGTACCTCCACACAGCAGCCAGCCAAACAAAGAATGAAGTTCTCTCTTGTTTATGCAAAAAACAAAAATTCTAATTTTTACATTCAGAAAATATGGCTGGCAGGACATGCAAGAAACTAATAATAGGAGTTGCCCATGGAGTCTGCTGGATGTTCAGGGGATAAAGATGAGAGAACATTTCCCTTTTGTGGTTTTAAATTTCTGTATCAGGTGAATGTGAGACCTAAGAAAGACAACTCACGACCACACACTTGCCAGGCAGGTGCTGTGCTGCTGAGCTAAATCCCTGGCAAAGACAAATAATTTTAAAAAGTAATCCTTGTTAAAGTTTTGGAACTACAGATTAGATGGTGTTCAGTCTTTGAGGAGAAAAAGGTGTTGATTGCAAAAGCCCAAAGACATCATAATAAGAAGATGGACAATGGCAGCGCTCAGAGAAATGGAAAAAAAGGAGATAAAGTTAAAAGTGGTTTTTCCTGCCGTCTCACAGCGAGTTAATACCTATACCACACATACACAACAGTTCGTGCACAAACAGAAAAATGCTGGATAATCCCAAGGCCAGGAATGCAATGTACAGAATTTTCCAAAGTTGACTGATGAAGGCTCCCTCCAAGTAGCAGATCAAACCATCACGGATACCTGCTCTCTTTTGATAGGAGTATCTTTCTCATGAGGAAACGCTCTTCTTTGCATCTCTTACCACACAGTATCTCTGTGCAGAGGACAGGAAACCTGTTCTTTGTGAAACAGGTCTTGATTATGTTGAGTGATATCTATCTTTCCAACAGAAGGTAGGCAGTGCCTTCCATTTTGCCCTCACCAATCCTCATAAGGACCTTTGATAGCACTTCACAGACCACCTGACACATTTTTGTTCTTATGATCTTCCAACCTACATCATGGGCTCCTTGCTTCTTGGGTTCAAAGACCATGAGTTTCATTCATACTTGTATCTGTTCCAATGGCCTAGCACACATTACAGCATATAGTGCGTATTCAATAAAACATGAATAATTAATGAATATAAAAATATGCATTAGGATTTTTGCACTATAAGGTAGGGTAGATATATAAATTCTGCTGTGGTCCCAACAAGCCACATGCCATTCCTTTCTCTCTAATACAGTGCACTCTCAGGCAGGAGCTTAGACCACTGAGCCAAATCCCTGGCTCTTCCAACTCTCTACTCACTGTCTGCATTTGGTTTAGGGGCCGTCATGATGTGTTGTCCTTGGGCCACTGGGGTGGCACCCTCAACCTTCCCAAGTTGTCCCTCTTAAGTGCACCAGGCACAGAAATGGAAGTGGCAGGAAGAGGCGTGGCAGTGAGGACTGAGGGAGCCAGGGTTCTAAGGAAAACCACCACAGCTGCTGCTGGCTTACAGCCAATATGCTGTCTTCCTGAGGAACTGCCTGCTGGAGTCACAACCCTCGCATTGTCTCTGCTGCTTTCGTTTCAGATCATGTGGACATGATAACAAATTATGAAACTATATAAAATTATTCCTATTGCAATCTACAGAATCCATGTTAACTTATGTTTTGTCCAAGCTAAGTGGATATAAATCATTCCCTTGAAGAAGAAAGACCTTTACTCACAGCTTATTATGTAACCTTAAATGGGGCATTAACTTTAAAAGAAGAAAAGGTATTTATTTTAACTCAGCCAAAACATGTAGCAAACAAGACCTCAACAGGTTATCTACTGAGGCAGAACAGAGAACGTTTAATTTGTATTAAACCCACTACAAGGTGTTGGGATGAATTAAAGACACGGCTGCTATAATTCATATCAGATCATGGAAACTTCTCAACAAAAGTGCCTCTAAGAAAAATGACAACATTGACATAAACTTCAGTTTCTTGCCTATGAAATAGTTCTCAAGATGCAACAACCCCACTATGACCTTGTACTTGTCTGAAGTATTAGGGGCTTTGGTCAGTCCACCCTCAGGTCTACCAGCAATATCCAAAATTGATTTTTCTATTTTCTAGTCTCCTTTGATAACCAAATAAGCAAGCAAGACAAAAGAGACATCTAGTCTAGGTCTCCTCCCAAGAAAGGACAAAGACAACTTTGGGTAGCTATTTGGGATAATACAACTTTGAAAAGAATGTAACAGTAAAGAAATAGGTATTTCCAACATTTGAAAGTTTTTGTGCCTGAAGCACAGGCGATCACAGCAGGAAAGGAGATGGCAGCAGCTGGTGTGGAGTGGCTAAGTCAATGCAGACTTGGAGAAGCATGACTGCAACAAGGACCTCACTTTCCAGAAGATAAAGAAAGGTACCACCGGGATCTCTGGCCCAGGGAAAGAATATGACTCCTGCTGATGGCTTCCTGGGTCTTCTTTCCAGCCTTTCTTTCTATGCCACTGGAACCTGCAAGTTTTCTGTTAAACTTGGGGGAAAGAGGTATATTTCAGGTACTCCTCAGCTTCAACCTCTTACTTAATTTCAATGTTTCAAAGGTAAACATGAAGTTGTAAGCACATGCAGTTTCCCTGGGGTGAAATTCCCTTCTTCCACTTCTTCACTCTGCTGAAATAAAGCCCAGCAGGCTCAGAAAGAACAATCCAACTACAGAATGCAGAACCATGACACAGAGTCTTTAAAGACAAAAAACCATGTGCATTTGTGTTAATGGGTCCGTGAGTTCAGAAAAGCTCAACATAAAACAAGTGAGCAAACAAACAAAAAACAATAATCAGAAACCTAAAAACTCATATTTTTAGAGCACATATAAAATCTATGGACAGATTTAAAGGGGATATACCGAATCATGGGTGAAAAATATATGGGGTTCATTCCTGTCTTGACACTTACCAACTGTATGCACCTTTAAGAAATTGCTGTCTCACTGGGCTTACTTCTCATCTATAAAGAAAATATTTTCATCTTTCCAATCCAGACAATGATTACTTAACTTGTTTATTTCATTTGGGGTGTATGTTAAAACCAAATGAAATAAGTTTAACCAGTCTGTATTATTGGGCTGTGTGTTAAGAGCAAATGTAATTAATTTATGAAACTACCTGAAGTACTTTAGAGCCAGGAATAAAACGAGGTATGGATCATATCAAAGCAGACAACACAACAGTTGCACTAGAGACATTTTGTGCCCATATTGATAAACGGTCTTACCAGAATAAATTTTTCCTTTGAATAAGAGCAACTGTAAACTAAAACAATCTGTATCAAATATCAGGTTAAATTTTACCAAACCTGGAAAATAACCTTAAAAGAAATTCTAGACTCTATTCTTCTTTTCTCTCAATTTTATTTCATGGTTTTAAAAAAAATCTCTTTGTGGGAGAACTCTATTGTAAGTAGATATTGCCTTTGAGCAGGGGCAGATGATAAGTGACATTTTATACATATGGTACTGACATAGCTTCTTACAAACCTCACTTTATATTGTGTTGCTATTGTTATAATTAACTTCCTCTTCTTTGTCACCAGCTGCTTCTTTCAGCAATACCTAATTGAACCATATTATTCAAGTGAATTTTTTAATGTATTGCTAAAAAGTTACAGATACAATGGATTGCTGTACAGTAAATCACACTTAACATAAATTTCAGTGATAATTTCTGCATTCTACAGTACCCAAAGAGGATGAAGAGTTTTATAAGTGCCATGAAGACCAACTACCAAAGAACTGGTTATTTATAATGAACAAAAAGTCACAGAATTCAGCATGGTTTGACCCACTTTCGCTGTGTGCAGAGGGTCCTCCTTCCTGGTCTTTATTCAAACTCTTAAGCCTATGAAGGGAGTCTCCACAAATACAGCAGGGGTCAACCCAGAGATATGATGTTATCTTTCATACCTCAAAGCATAAATTTTTCCTCTCCTATTGACAAAATGGTAATAAGAGGCTAGAAATCCTGGGCAGGTGGGGGATTAAAGAGAATTAGGAAGGAAAACAAGGACATTATTTTATCCAGTCTACAGATAATACCTTAGAAGATGTAATATCACTAATTGACGTTAAAGAAAACTGGATTTTCCAGCCTTAAGCCTTTTCCATAACCTCAGGGATTCTGCAACTGGAAAATCAACTCCTGCAAAATAAATTATTCATCTAGTCTGTCAATTCAAGATCTTCAGAGAAAATCTCCATAAAGCAGGGCTACCTATATTGTTTATTTGCTCCCCCAATTACCTATGTCTTTCCCCAATTGAAATGGAATAATTACAGCTCAGATGAAAACCTGATCATTTGTGAAATAAGCAAAACAAAGGAACAAGAACGTTTCCTCTCTCAAGAACAACAAAAAAAGCCTTCCATAAAATAACAATAAATGTATGTGCAGCAGTGTTGAACCCAGGAAAGGACAGAATGCCAATTTTAAAAACTCCTGATTCTAAGTCAACAGTAGGTAAGAAGGTAAGCAAGAGCCTTCAGGGAATGTGCAGAGTCACAGCAGTGCAAAAGGGTGGGGCCGATGATTCTAATTCACCAATTGTTACATTACTTTATAAGATCATATTTTCAAATGACTCTTTAAGAAACATTTACTGAGTGTATACTTGTCACCACTAACTTAAATTAGTGCTGAAAAGAATCGAGCAAAAATCTATTTTTAAACCAAGTAAGAGTGGTTAATCTTTGGGAAAATTAAATTTCTAATTTGATGCATAACTCAAGTTAAAACTTGAAATTTATTGTACTCATTTTGGTAAGGGATATAAAATATTAAGAAAAAGAGGCAATGGTTTAGATTTAAAAGGAGAAATCTCTATGTTTCTAGGTTTAAAAACACTCTGGAATCTGAGTAGATCACCCAGCACAAGTAAGAAATCAATTTAATTTTGAAGTACTATAATAAAAAAATTATCTTGATAGCCTCATTAATTTATTATAAACTGATACAAATATCAAAATTTACAGATCTTTTACTGTAACCATTTGCTTCAGGTGAATACACATGGGTACCAGAAAATGTGTCCAAATTCACACACATAAGCTCTTTGGGTGCCTCTGGACCTGAAAGTACAAACCATGAGTCTAGATGTGATGGACCTGCTTCACAGACCACTGATAGGAATTCTCAAGGTTCATTCCATTTTTAGAACTTCTTTCCTTTCATGGTTTATCCATTCATCTATTGATAGACACTTACGCTGCTTCAACACTTTGGCTGTTGAGAACAATGTTGCTATGATCATGGGTGTACAAATATCTCTTTCAGGCACTTCTTTTTATTCTTCAGAATGGAACTGCTGGATCATGTGGCAAATCTATTTTTAATGTTTTGGAAGCTGCCACATTGCTAAAATTTAAAGGCGACATTAGGGATGGTGCTAGAAAATTTGGGTCTGTTTACATAAGATTTCTAGTGTCATATTCTAGTGAGATGTTAGTCAAATCCCAACCTAGAGAATAGCAGATGCACTAAGGTACAGTAAGGATCTCAGGCATCACATGATGTATTCACTGAGGCAGTGAAACAGTAAGCATAGAGATCCGTTGCTTTAGAGAACAGTGTATCAAGGAAAATCTCATCTGCGAAGTAACTTTTCAGGTAATAACTGAAAAGAAAAATACAACTAAATTTCTTGAACAAGGAATAATCTAGCACAATCATTAAATTTAACATAGGCTAGGTTGCCTCCAGTTGATATGCACATCAGTCTCTACAAAATCATTTCTTCTGCAATGAATAAAATTGGAATAAATCCTATCTGAATGCAGAAAAATCCAAATATACCTGAGGCTTTCTAGCTATAACCTGAACATTAGAATAAAAACAACTCATAATATTTTGAAGTTTAAATGATCAAAATATATGTAAAGTTTTCCTGGTTAGTACAGAAAATGAAATATTTGAGATCTATAAAAAAGTATAAAAGCACTCACATCTACCACCTAGATTTAGAAATATTACATTACAGCTATAATTGAAGTCTCTTCTTCCCCTCCCAATTTTATTCCTCTCTTATCCTACAAAGGGGCAACCACTATTTTGAATGCCATTTATCATTCCCATGCACATTTCTTTCATAACAAATGTGTATAATAGCATCATCTCACATATAATTACATTTTGTATAGCTGATACGATACAGTACACATATAATGTTTTTCCTTCACTGTTGCTTTTTCCAGATATATGTTGATATTGATGTGTAAAGGTCTAGTTGATTCATTTTAAATGCTCTCTAAAATTCCATTAAATGCCTGTACAAAAGTTTTTTTTTCACGTTCCTAATAGATATTTACCATTTATGGCACATCAACATTCTTGATTATATCTCTATGCATGTGAGACCCTTTTTTATTTCTGAAACAGTACACATGTGGAGTAGCCATTGCTTAGACATGGTGTTAAGCTCACTTGACAGTATTAGACACTGCCCAGTGTTCTTCACAAGGCAGTACTGTTACACTCTTCCACTGGTGGTGTATAGGTCTCCTGCTCTTCACAGCTGAGCAACCCATATTACAAGCGCTTCTACATTGCTAATTACCTGATGCAGTAATGGTATTTCAAAGTTTGGTTTTGCCTGTTATAAACAGCATTGTTTAAAGTGAGTGGGGTGTGACCCAGAGGAGAGACACAGAGCTAATGAGGTGGAAGAAAGAATTGTGAGAACTGGAGATGTGAACTGCTGTCATAAAGGAAAAGGTGTCATAAAGGAATAGTAGCTTCAGCTCAGAAAATGATAGCCCAAAGGGTGGCACTCTGACAGGTTAAACACTGAGCTAAAAAGAAGTCTCAGAACTCAATTCTCTCTGACTGTCCCCACCCAGTGTCTCTCCATCCTCTTCCCTCCCGAAGCTCAGGAAGGGCTTTCTCTGAAGGTCCCTTATCTATCTAAATGACAGATCCTCCGGACAGTGTTTTATTAGTACATGTTTGTGATGTATAATAAATACATTCATCGTAGGAAATCAGTACACATACATTTCATGTCTTGATCCTTTTTACTTATCCTCCCTGCCCTCTAGCCTCCCTCCATCCCTAGATTAACTAGTAGGAAAAATAAAAAAGACTAGATTTTATATTAAAGGCAGAGTTAAGGTGAACTTTGTCCCAGATTATTGTTCTTTTGGTTCATTCATTCCCCCCTAAAAATCATTTACTCATTCTCTAAAATTACATTCATTCATCTCTAACCTCTCTCCTAGGAAGAAGACATTTAAGTTTCAATATTCTGCTCCATGCTTCCGGTGATGCTTGTGTGCTTGACATGTAGATAAATTTGTGCCTCTTTTCCTGTTAATCAGTCTATTATTGGTTTCAGTGAATTCAGTTATCAAACTATCAAAAAAGGAAGGGGACGCTCCCTTAACCCACATGTTGTTCATTAAAACAACATATTCACTCTACACAAGAGGCATTCATTCCTCCCAAGCCCTTTCTCACACCTGCACCACAGCTCATAGGAAGGTGGACTTCAGACTTACTCTCTCATTTACTAAGAAATCCCAGGTGTAAACCTAATCATTTTTAAACACATGAAGTAAATTAGGACAGAACTGTTACTAGCATTTCTCATTTTCAAATAAATTAAATCTTAACATAGACTCTCTCTTAATAAGCATTAATGGGTACAGGGAAGCACTATATTAATTTAAAGAAAGTTGTGAACAATGTGTTGTTACAACGCTAAGTCAAAAAACCAACTTCCTTCTCTCAAAGTGCAATCATGATTTTTTTTAAAAAAGTTAAAATCATTCAGCATCACTGTATTCAAATAGTACTTCTGATTTAAAGCAGCAGATACACATTTTATTGCAAACACATGATGTGTTTAGATTCTAAATATCCTTGCAAATGATAATTCAGACATGGATTTTAAGTACTTTTATAGTACCACTTGATTACTTTCCAAAGGCCTTAAACTTGTATTTTTTTCCCTATGTTTTTTTTTTTTGAGAACTGAGCCAGAGACATTGTTGTCTCAACAAAGAACAGTAAACGAAAATAAAAGTGGTGCAGTTGTACTTCCTTTGATGTTTGAAGAATTAATATATGTGAAACTCGCTCTCCCACAAGAATAGCATTTCATTTCTATTTTTGCCACTGAGAAAAGAGAAAGATGATTTATTTTGGTTTATTTGCCTCATCTTTGCATGACTTAACATGATATATGCAGTTATACCGATGACCCACTACAACAGAAATAAATACACATACCCCTACTTTTTTCCGTAGCACAGAACCTTTCAGGACACAGAGGAAATTGCTAGCTCGCAAAAATATACTTCCCATGCCCAGATATTTCTGCCCTTTATGTTTGGACACTTAGGGCTAACTGGCTAGAAATGTTCTAAATAAAAAAATGGCAAAAGAGAAAAGAAAGAAGAGATATATGCTGCATAGTCAACTCAGAAAGCACAATTGATAGGCTTTTCTGAAAGACCACTGTCAGCAGGAATGTCCAATATGCTTCTGACTAGAAATTCAGACATCACTCAGTGTCCGCGGAGGGCTGGTTCTAGGACATTCTGAAAATACCAAAATGTATGGATGCTCAAGTACTTTATATTGAAAAAAAAAGTACCTTACATTAGACAGCACAGTATCTGCATATAACCTACCAGTCTCTTATATACTTTAAATGACCTCTAAAATTACTTAGCATAACTACTATAATAAAATGACATACAAATAGTTGTCATACTATATTGTTTAAGGAATGATGACAACGAAGAAAACTTCCGCATATACAGATACAATGTTCCCCATCCATAATTAGTTGAAACTGTAGAACCCACATATTCCGGGGCTGAAACTGTAAATAACAATTGATCTTAGTAGTTCTAGCAAACAGGCTTAGAGTCAGACTCATTTGGTCTTAAATCTTCTGAACCATATCACCGTGGACAAATGACTGAGCATATCTGAGCCTCAGTTTGTAATCTATAAAATGGTGATAGATTATATACCTTGCAAGGCTAAATTAAGAATTACATCTGAACATGTATGTGGATAAAGTATAGCAATGAATACGTAGCACATAGGAAATGCTCAGTAAGTACCAACTATTGTGTACAATATAAATAAGCATAGTTTATCACTAGGCTTTGAAAAGAACTTTACTTAAATATCAGTAAATATAAAGTAAATAATATCAGTAAATAAAGTAAATAATATCAGTAAATATAAAGGCTGACTGAAAGTAATGAGTTCAATTTATTTGTCACATAGAAATTTCCAGGCAGATTAACATTTGTCTCATCTCAAATGTAATATTAATTAATGAAAAAAATTTTTCAAGAGAATGGCTACAAACTTAAATTGACAGATATTTGTAGGACAAAGGCAAAAACTATGTAGAGTAGAAATCTCTAACAATCCAAGAGGACCAAGATGAATAAAATATCATTCTTTCATCAACTTCAAATATATTGTAAATAACAGCAAATCTAAATATTTAAAATTATAGTTACAGAAGTTTGTATGCACTAATTAAAGGGGTAAATGTGAAGTAAAATTAAGTAAGAGTTTCTTAGGGGATCACATCAGATTAAAAACAGATTTGCTTCAGGTAGAAGCAAATCTCTTATATCAGAATGTTCTGGAAAGGACTACCTATCACTCCCAAACTCAATGCCTGGCATGCATATATATGTTTATTCAAGGAAACTGCAAGTTTTTCACAGAAAGTCACACATGCTGTAGATGCTAAGATAAAAGCAAAAGGCTACTAAAGAAATATTTCTGCAAGGATTAGGGGTTGGAAATCTTCATATAACAATTGCTAAGCCATTAGAAGTATGTTATGGATTCTCTGGCTCCGTATCCCAACATTGGCACTGATTTGGGAACTGGAAGACAGAGATGAGAAAAGGCCACATGAAGCTAGCTGGAAGTTTCACAAAGAAAACAGATGACATGAGGCTCAGCATGAGTTTCATGCTGTAACTATAAGATGCTTTTCAAAGAATCACACCATGTAAAATCCCTTGGCCTGACAAAAGCATTTTAGGCAACCTCGTTGAATGGAAGAAATGCTTTTATACCAGGTATGCACCTCTTAATGGAGAGAATTACAACAGGACAGATGAACTTTGTAGACAACATTCAGTAGTTTTTATTCCTAAATCCTTTTAAATGACAGAAATGCTTTATGCCAGGAAAGTTCCTATTAATAGAGAGAATGACCGGGAACAGTTTGAGTTTAGTGGACAAAGTACAACGCTTTTACTCCCCAGTGATACCTCAGTGAAAAAAAAGATGGCAATTTTCTGGGAATATTCAGAGAGAATTTGTACTGACAGCACTTTCAGTTACAAGTGTGCTTTTAGTGCGCACGATGAAACTCCCTGTAGGCAGGTGCCAGGCCTGACTTATCTTTCTCTTTTTCTTTCTCCAAGGTGTATAGATGACTTCCTGTCCACGCAGTCTCTTTGGCTGCAACTTGATCTTGAACTCATAACTCGACGTGAAGATTTTCTTACGTATCATCACATTTCTACACTGAATTCTAGATAAACCTCACATCTTAGCTAGTAACTGGTGCAGAATGATCACAGAGACAAAACATCTTTTCACAAACATAAGCTACTTAAAATGTTTTGGGTGACTGAGAAGTCTCCCTGAATGCTGAGCTGAAATTAAATACTGAGTAAACAAGGGAGGTACCTTCAGGGACTGCAGAGAGTCAGAGTTGGTATCACAGTAGAGGATGATGTTGTTGGCCATGCTGAAGCTTTCCCTCACGCCAAGGTGGTAAAACAGGGAGGGTTGGCGGAAGGCGTCACTCATCTCCACCACAGCAATATCTGCAGCAGAAAACAAAGTCCCCAAAAGATGACACCTACATCATGCCCAATAAGCACATTTGGATTTCAATAATTTAGAAAAGAAATAAGGAAATGAGTGGGATTTTCCCCCTTCGTTTACCACTGAATTTTGAATTTGTAGTTCTACCGGAAGTGGTTTTATGAAGTTCAGCAAACCTGCATTTTTTTTAAACAAGAAGGAAATCATATAATTACTGCAAACCAAGGAGAACCTGCAACAGTGAATGCAGGAGCAAAGGTTCTTTATTAAATTTCAATGTTAAAACAAATTAACTAAGGCAATAAAGAATTTTTTTAAAAAAGCAGATCCAAAGAAAATAGCAGCAAGCCACAAATGAAAAATCCAATTTAAAAAAACCAAATAGGAAAGTTTATTAGTGAATCAACAGCCAAATTTTAGACCAAATAAATAATAAATTAATATTTAGTAAGTCCTTGGCAAGTATAATCAAGGAAAAGGAGTCAAAGAACAGAAAATCATGACTAAGAAGGGAAATGTAACTACAAATATAAGTTCTTCCAAAGACCAAAGATGATTGATATCAAGCAAGTAAAAACCTGATACCAGAATTTGACAATAATGTCACAAAAAGGAAATTCAGATTACTCTTCAACTCATTTGTGGAAACAGGCAAAAATACAAAAGAAAAACTAACAAAACATCCAAGTGTTAGCAATTTCAGAACTCTATACCACGAGTTTAAAATTTATTTTGGAAATGCAAAGATGTCTGATTAAGAAAAAGTCATCTCTACAAGATGCTCAAGTACATTAATTAAAATACAAAATTCATTTCTCATTAAAAACAATTGCAAAATGGCCTGGGGTATACATAGTTCAGTGACAGAGCACATGCTTAGTAAGTATGAAGCACTGGGTTCTATCCCAATACTACAAAAAGAAAATAAAAAGAAATGCCAACTAAAAACATAAGGGCCGTAACATGAAGAATAGCACACATTTCAAATAAGTGCTACTTCTGTACTTAGAGGTATGTCCATAAAAATAAGGAGCAAAAGTCTGTCAACTATTCCTGGTAAATATAATGGGTTTCAGAAAATCTCAACCAATGCAATAAAATTTTTAGAAAATAAAATGTACTTCTAGACAATAAAATACATTATCATTAGTTGCGAGGGTTACAACTGTCAAAAAATGCAACAGAACTACCTGAATAATCATTAGAAGTAGTAATACAACTTAGTGAGGATATCAAGAAGCAAAAATAATGTGAAAACCAACAATTTAAGTAGGGTGCAGTGGCTCATGCCTGCAATCCCTGCTACTCAAGAGGATAAGCAGGGAGGATCTTGAGTTCAAGGCTAGCCTGGGCAACTTAGCAAGACCCCTTTCAAAAAATAGAAACAAAACTAAACAAAAAAGTCCTTTATAATTACAATAAGCATTTGGAAAATGTAATAGTAAACAGAACCCACTGACAATTACAATGAAAATGTTAACATATAACAACCTTGTTAAAGATACTTGCATAATGACAGATAAAATGGTAATATCTTTATAAATCATTCCTTATTGCTCAATTTAATAGAACTATAAAAAGATGCAATAAATAATTAGACTACTAACGCAAACAGGCAAATTCACAATAGTTCAAAATGGTAAACATAAAAATTATTCATCTTCTAATAAATGCATATTAAACCAATCATAAAGCACCAATTTTTTTGCCTAAAAGTGGACAGAGATATTTTAAAATAGTGAAAATGAGAGAAACAGTTAAACAAAGAAAAAATATATGCATTACAATTTATAGCATACATATTAAATATATTGTATACATTATGAAAATTACCATATGTTCATTATAATAGGTACTTTTAGTGTGTATACTCATATTAATAGAAATATCTAAAAACATCCCCCAAAACATAAACTACAGTAACAGTTGAATTATTTTACTTTCTTCCTTCACTTCTTCTATTATTTCCTACAATTTCTACTAAAAATTTTATTCTTTTTGTCACCAGACAAGGTCTCAAAAGGCCCTTCACACATACAAAAGAGAAGAGTCCTCAATTCTTTCCCCTAAACTTGTAGTTTCCCTGGCACAGAAAAGCTTTTCAGGGCAAGCCAGTGAGTGACACAGACAAATTTATTAAACAGAATCAAAAGTCATTGTAATCTTGGCTAACTGTATCTTGAGACTGCAGTTTTCTTAAAAGTACAATTTTAAAATCACTATTTTCTTTGTCTTTCTACCTATTTTGATTTTTTCTATTTTACCTCACATTCATAATTAAGAAACCTAAAGATAAAAAGTACCTGTATGACTGAATTTGAAACCAAAGTTCAGCACAAAAAAGTGGATCCTTATGAAGGTATTGGATGCAGAATCTAACTGATCTAATAAATACAAAACTATAATTCACATTCAATAAAGGAAACATAAATCTGATGCAATGAACAATTTAATGATGCTATAAAAGGAGAAGACCTCACCCTCCCAAAGGTTAAAAATGACTTAAGGACTCTTAATATAAATAAGACTTTTCTTTTGGGGTCCTTAACATTTCTATGCCAAAATTCAACACACGAAACAAATGAATCACTGCATCTCACCCACACAGCCATCTGCCTTCAGCCCCCGTGCTGTTTCCGCCTCCCCCAGTGCCAACACTGAACAGTCAATCACAGGGCTTTAAAATCCAGAAACAGTGGAGAGAGGAGTTGAAAGAAACCAAATCAAATGGTGGCTGATGAAAAATAAGATGCAAGGAAAAACACTAACTACGTTAAGCTAGTGAAGGGGGGGTGGTATTTCCCAAGAACTGACTCAATAGGGCTTGATACTAAAATAAAATCAAAACGCTGTAGAAGGTTTTCAGATTCACAGAGAAACTAGACATTTAAAATGAATGGTGCAACAAAATAAAAAGTATAGTCATTTACATCTGCACATCAAAGCAGGAACAGATCCATTTTTGAATGCTATATAGAACATTAAAAAGTACTCACTGTCTAATTTTAAAATATAGTGATACAGTATGGTAACTTGGAAAGTTTTTGTATTTCAAATCCAGATGAGTGATTTGTTCTAAGACACTTTCATTCTTTTTAAAGTTTAGTCTTTAATTTTCTTAGAGAAAAATTCACTCTGTCTCTGGCGTACAGTGCAAAGGGTTTTGAAAGTACATATCCAACCACCAAAGGCATGATATAGAATAGTTCCTTCACTCCAAAAGTTTCTGTAATGCTTTCCTTTTGCAATTAATGCTCCAACCCCACCCCAATTTCTGGCACCAATTTCTTTACAATTTGTAGATCTGCCTTTTCAAAATACCAAATAAGGGGACTCATACAACATTTGGCTTCTTTGACAAGTAAAAATCATTTGAGATTCATCCATAGCTGTCCATTCACAGGTTGAAGGACATCTGGGTTGTCTCAAAGTTAGGAAAGTTTGAATAAAGTTGCTATTCATACACCAGTCTCTGTACAGGCATGTGCTTTCATTTGTTTTGACTAAATAACCTAGGAGGAGGTGGTTACTGGATAATATAGTAAGTATGTATTTAACTCAGAAAGAAAAAAAAAATCCAGACCCTCCCAAAGTAGGTATACCAAGTTACATTTCCACCAACAATGGAGAGGCTTAACCACCCAACATCCCTGTCAACACAAGGTACTGCCAATTTTTGTAAAAAGCCAGTCTAATAGATATATTTTAATAGATATTTCCTTAATGACAACAAGATTGAACACTGGATGTGGTTGTCAACCAAGTCTTTGATTAACCTGAGGTCACAAAAGTTTTCTCTTATGTTTGCTTCTAGAAGTTTAAAAGTGTTACATTTTATATTTAGTTTTATGATCCATTTTGAGTGAATTGTTGTTTAGGTATGAGGTATGAGTCAGGGTTCACATTTGTTGTAAAGATTCTTGTCTTCATTACTTTTCTCTTGTTGCTAGGACAAAATACCCTAAAGCCAAAATTAAGGAAGAAAAGGTTTATTTAGCTCACAGTGTGTAGAGGTTTTCACTCAGTAATCAGCTGGCTCCAAAGCAGGGTCCTATAGCACAGTGGCAACAGTTCATGGTGGCAGACAACAGCAAAAGCAGTAAGAGCAAAAGGAGTGACGACAGCAAGCCTCTTTTTCTCCCTTGTGTGGTATGCAGGCTATGCTCACAGCAACTCCAAGCCTTTCTCAGGATCTTTACAAAATGAGGACCCTGGCCCCCTGCTGAGTCACTTAGTAAAGTTTCTAAAGTTCTCATATTGACGCAACACAACAACCATTACAACATCTTGGAGCCTAAACAGCTGCCTCTGTACTCTAGGATGTAGAACTGCTGAGTTAGTGACGCTTCTAGAGGTCTCAAATTGACACAATGAATCAACTATAACAGTTCTCCTATGTCCACTGAATTGCCTCTCTATCTTTGTCAATTATATTAATTGATTATATTTTGGGGGAGTCAATTTCTGAATTCCCCATTTTACTCCCATTGATTAGTCTACATTTCCCCTTGCAACATTATTTTGACTGTTAGAGTTTTATGTTAGGTATTGAAATCAGGTAGGTCAAGTCTTCCAAGCCTATTCTGCTTTCAAAATTGTTTTGGCAATTTTAGTTGTTGTATTAGTGAGCTCTCCATCACTGTAAAGAAAAAAAATGTCTGAAATAAATCAACTTATAAGGAGGAAAAGTTTACTTTGGCTCAAGATTTCAAAGTTTCAGTCAATGGTTCTGTTGTCTTTGGGTCAGCGGCAAGGCAGCATAGCATGGCAGGGGGCACATGACAGAACAAAGTTGTTCTCCCATGTGGCAGCTTGGAAACAGCGAGACAGAGCAACAGAGACAGAGACAGAGACAAGGACAGACAGAAGGAGGGAGGGAGCGATAGAGCGGGGAGGGGCTAGGGTCCCAATATCTTTTTTAAGGGCACAGTCCCTGCCTGACTTTCTCATACTAGACCTCACTCCCTAAAGCTCTGCCACTTCCCAGTAGTGTCACAGGCTGGCAATCAAGGCTTTCACATGAGTCTGTGGAGACATTCAAGATCCAAACTATATCAGTTGTCCTTTTTGTTTTCCTGTGTTGGATTTAGAATAAGCTGGTAGTTAATGATTATGTATAAATTGATAACTACCAAAAATATTTTTTCTCAGATTTTCACTCAGATTATGTTGAGTTTATAGATTACTTTGGAAGAGCCTAACATCTTAACAGTTTTGAGTCTTTCAATCTATGACTATGACATATCTCTCTATTTGGGTCTTCTCTAATTTACTCCATCAGTATTTTGTAATTTTCCGGGTACAAGTCCTATGCATAGTTTGTTAAACTTATGTATAAATGGCTTATTTTTTTTGCTACAATTGTAAACAACACTATTGAAATTTTCTGATCTCAATTTTTCATTGCTAATATATAGAAACACAATATTTATTTTTCAGTATTGAGGACTTAACTCAGGGGTTTCATCCTTAACTAGATTCCAAGCCCTTTTATTTTATTTTTTAAATTTTGAGACAGGGTCTCACTAAGCTGCTAAACTGCCCAGTCTGGGTTCAAACTTTCAACCCACCTGCCTCAATTCCCAGCGTGCTGGTATTACTACCATCCTCAGCTACTGATGTTTTATATTGACTTTTTTGGGAGTATTTTTTGAAATTTTCTACATGGACAACCATTATGCGTATCACAAAAAGTGGTTTTGCCTGCACAACTTAGTGATTTAGGGAGACTCTATCTCAAAAATAAATAAATAATAAAGAGCTGGGAATATAACTCAATGTGAAAGTCCTGGGTTCAATCACCAGTACTGAGGGGCAAAACAAGGCTGGGTGTCACTGCACCTGCAAAAAAAGAGGAATGGAGACAACATTGGAGGAGAGGGAAAGGCAAAAGAGAAAAAAAGAGGAAGGAGACAGAGAAGAGAAACGTGGACATAAGGAAAGAACAAAACCAAGAAGGAAGTTATAACTAAAGTCCCTTTGCCCAGGCACTGACTCATGAAACTCTAGCTTTAAGAAAAGGAACAGGGAAAAGTACACACGTCTTGGCAGTCCTCAGCCCAGAAGTTCAGGACACAGAATCACAGCTCAGAGGGTGATGCAGCCTAAGAAAAGCACAGCACACAGACGGCAGGAAAAGCTGGAAAGGAAACAAGTCCTTTCCTAGAGGAGTGAGAGATGAATATGCAAATGGTGGGCAAGTTGTCTTTGGACTTTGCATGTGTTGACGCTAACGAAGTTTGGGGATGAAACACTTTGATCTCTGAGCTTTGGTTTCTCTAACTTAAATGCAGAAGAAAAACAATAATCATAAAATAATAAACTGGTCAGCAATAATATCATGACATAAAACTGTCAATAAGGATTACTTGTATGGTAGGCACAGCAAACCTCAAATGGACACAATAATGTGGAGTGATTACAAGAAATGTTCATAGAAGGTCTTTTGAGCAATTTACCAGAAAATGTTAATATATAATTCAATGCTTCCTGATAAAGACTCCTATGAATAATTTCTGATAGAAATGTTGTTGAAATCAAATTCATGGAAGCATATAAAGTCAGCATAAAGATTCTGACTTAATTCTATAATCAACAGGTGGATTCATCATGTCCATGAGTTTCAAAAAGGAATCTGGCAGGATCAAAGTTATGCTTTGGGAAGATAAATCTAGACTCTGTGATAGATGATAGACAAAATACACTGAAAACTGCAGAATCGTTCAGGAGTCATAAAGAACTAACACAGAGAAAATGTGAAGGGAAAAATAGTAGACTTTAAGGATTGGATGAATGTAGGCAAAGAAAGAATGAGAGACGATTCTGTTTTTAACCTAGATGATTAAGGATGGTTAAGGATACCATAAACATAGTAAGGAGGAACCATATTTTTTCTGGTAGCGATTGAGGCACGCTAAACATTTGTGTGTGTGTGTGTGTGTGTGTGTGTGTGTCTTTGTACGTGTGTGTGTGTGTGTGTAACACAGCTGTCATTTTGAATCTCAGTGGAAAGATCAAGAATCAGATAAAAGAGATTTAAGAATCACAGTGATAGATGATAATTGAAGCAGTGGGTGTAGATGAGACTGTCAAGTCAGAACATAGAAAGAAATGAGAAGGCTTCTAGGACTCAGGAATTCCCCTGCTCATTAAATGCCCAATAGAAACACAGAGAAATGTTCATCAAAGACATGTAACAAAAGTGCGTAGTAACACTATTCGTAAACCACCCACAGTAGAAGAAATACAATAAATGTGCCACGTACAAACAATGGATGCTGTACAGCAACAAGAATAAAAAGTCTGCAACACATGGATGAGTCTCATAAACACACTCAACAGAAAGAATGCAGATAATAAGAGCAGGTGCTGTATGCTTCAGCAATGTTAAAAGTCACAGTAGGGGACACTATTAGGAGGGAGGCAGAGACTAAAAGGGAACTCACTGGGCCATTGGGACTGGTAAAGTTCTGCTTCTTAATCTAGGTGCTATTTGGCTAGCCATGTTCATTTTGTGAAAATTTGCTCTTCAGGTCAAGAGGTTGTATACTCTCCTGTGGCCATTATAACAAATCACCAAAAACTAGATGCCTTAAAACAACAGATATTTATTCTCTCTTCTGAAGGCCAGAAATCCAAAGTTAAGGTGTAAGCAGGACCATGATACCCCCAGAAGATGTAAGAGATTAGGATGTGTTTTGGCATTCCTTGGCTTGTGCTGTGTAAGCATGTGTGTCAAATTGCCTACTGACTCTATTTTAAGGATACTTGGGATGTTGTTTAGGGTCCATACAAATAATCTAATTTATCTTTTCTCCATATCCCAAACTGAATCACATCTACAAACACCCTTTTTCAGAAAAGATAGTATTCATAGGCTCCTTGTACCTTGACACAGGTAATACAATGTGGGTGGGGGATTTTCAACCTTTATAATCTTTGATTAGAAAGAAGCTGTATGATTATAAAGAAGCTATATGATGAAGAAAATGAATACAACAGAATTAAAGGTGCTGAATAAGATGGAAAAATGGTGGTAATGAATACAATTCTCCAAAGACCCGTCAAGAAAGGAAAAGGACTACCACTTAATAATGTCTTTGGTAGAGATTTATATTTAGTAAGAAAACCAACAGGGGAGTTTCCAAAGATGGCAGACTGGTAGGTAGCAGGAGAGAGATCCTCTCTGAGAGAGACAGCTTAAATGCCAGAATTTAACACCCTGGAGGCACCCAAACAGAGAGAGATGGACTCTCTCAACCCAGGAAGAAACTAAAGTGAAAAAAACCGTTCAAATATGAGGTCCTAGGGCTCATTAGAGAAGCTAAGTTCAGCAAGCACGGCGCCCTCCTGGAGCCGCCTGAATTCCTGCCTGAGAGCAACCTGACCAACCAAACTGCGCTGATGCCACTGGCTTGAGTGGCTGGAGCGTGGAGCTGAACAGCCCTGCGTGCGGCTCGCCCAGACCCGGCCCTGCACACGACCCACCCAGAGGCACCATGAATTTGCGCCGCAGCTGCACTGAAGTCGGAGGTTGGGGAGCCCATCAGCAGTTCTCAGGGACCAGCATCAACACCCAGTGAGTGATGGGAGTAAGATCCTCCCATGGGAAAGGGGAAACTGACTGGAAGACATGTTGGATTTAGGCAGGACAGCCTTAACTCCATAAGGAAGTGGCTTCAGTTGGTTGCTCCCCTCGCCAAGCAGATTGGTGGAATCTGCTTGGATTGGGCCATGCCCCTGGCCGGGACCCAGTGGGTTGCTACAAACTAATTCCCTGAGCACAGCTGCACACTGACGCAGTGAAGGCCTGCAAAGGTTGAATGGCCTGGAGGGGAGGAGCCAGCACACACTGCGCTTGCTTGAACTTCACTCTCTGATAGCGGCCGGCAGAGGGCAGAAGCCCCTAGCCTGCGTGCTCCAGAGGAGCCTTAACCAACAAGAAAAGGGTCTGGGAATTACACTGTACACTTGTATGGAAGGAACCAAAAACATGACGAGAGGGAGAAATAAGAAAAAACCCTTAACCCCCAACCCTGAGAACATTGATCCAGGAGAGGTAAATACAAAAGAGATTGAGGGCAGCAAACATGCAACATCAAACACAGCAGTAGCAGACATAAAGAGATATCTTCAGGACCTCGTAAGCGGGATCAAAACTGAAATATTAATTCAAATTAAACAAGACATAATTAGATTAATAAAAGAAAGGATGGGCACCTCTCAAGAAGACACAGACAGAAGAATGGAGGAACACAAAAGGAGAGAAACGTTTAATGAAGAAAACAAGAAAAACCTAGAATTCATGAAGCAAATTCAAAGAGATTATCAGGAAACTAAAGACTCCATAGAAAGCCGGCAAAACTGCTTGAAAGAAACCAAAGATAGACTAACGAAAACTGAACACAGGCTTGCAATGTGTGATCATGAAAGGGAAGATCTCTAAAAAATAACAAGGGAGCAGGCAGTTGGAAGGCTAGAGGACAACAAGAGGATCTGTACCTTAAGAATAAAGCATGTAAATGAAGAAGCAGGAGTCAAAACAGAGGAATTACGAAGACTATTCACAGAAATCATAAAGGAAAATTTCCCAAGCATAGAAAAAGGAAATGATATGCAGATGTATGAAGCATACAGAACTCCAGCCACCTACAACCAAAACAGAGCTACACCTAGACACATAATAATCAAGATCCCAGAAATTCAATATAAGAACAGAATATTAAAAGCCATCAGAGAAAAGAAACAGATCACCTATAAAGGAAAACCCATCAAAA
>PVJX010026507.1:0-25776 GCA_004027295.1 Dolichotis patagonum | reverse complement strand
CCAGGCAATTAAAAAGTCAATTGAAAGCTGGCAAAACTGCTTAAGGAGACTGAAGATAGACCTTCAAACCTTGAAGACAGGATTGCAGTTAGCAATTGTGAAAGAAAAAAATTCCTTAAAAATAATAAGGTATCAGTAAATAACAATTCAATAGCTGCAAGATGATACAAAGAAGCATAATTTAATACTGATAGATGTCAGTGAGAAGCAAGGGTCAACACCAATGATATTAAAAGGCTATTTACTGAAGTAATAGCAGGAAACTTCCCAAACATAAGAAAAGTATCTGGCATATAGATAAGTGAAGCATATAGAACTCCAACTAGCCATAACCATAGTAAATATACACCGAGATATAGTAATCAAAACCACAGAAATTCAGAACAAGAAAAGAATATTAAAAGTTGTTAGAGAAAAGAAACAGATCACTTACAAAGGAAAACCAATCAGAATCACAGCAGTCTTGTCAACACAAACATCAAGTCAAGAAGAGTTTGGAGTAAAGTGTTTGAAATCCTGAAAGAAAACAAATTCCAACCCAGATTGACATACTCTGCAAAACTATCTTTCAATACAGATGGAAAAATAAGACACTTCCATGATAAAGAACAAGTGAAGGGATTCATAACCACCAAACCAACCCTACAGAGAGTGCGAAAGGATATTCTAGAGAGAGATAAAGATGACCATGATTCCATGAACAGCAGCAGAGGAGGATTGCCAAACAGGATAGGCAATTTAATGAGTGGGAAAAGTAGAAGGCAAACTGCAGGAGGATGGCATGGCAGAGAAAAACCAATGTAATGCTGGTTATAGCAATTAATGTAGATGGCCTCAATTCAGCAATAAAAAGAAACACAGAGAGAGTGGATCAAGAAATAAGGCCCATCAATATACTGTATACAAGAAACATATTTAACTGGAAAGGAAATTCATAGCCTGAAAATCAAAGGAGAGAAAACAATTGTTCTATGTGACAGGAGACCAAAATAAAAGCAAGAGTAACTTTCCATTAACTGCAGAATGAATAAGAAAGATGTGGCATTTTCACACAATGGAAAGCTACCCAGCTAAAAAGTAGAATAATCTTAAAGCTCTTTTAGGTAAATGAATGCAACTGGAGATCATGTTCATGGGCAAATAGTTTGAACTCATACAAGTGAACCCTAGCATAAAAAAACAGAAGGAGTTAGTGGGATCCAAAAGGTGAAATAGTTACTGTAAAAGTGATAGGGGAGGAAACACCTGGGAATGAAAGGTGGTAACTACTGTTAAGTTTTTCTTGTCTTGTCTTGAACTCTTGTATTGTTTTCACCATTTTATTAGATTTGGGTTTGTTCTCTCTTGTTTTGTTAGATTTTACTTTGTCTGATGGTATGGGCAACTATTTTTAACATAGTGGGATGTATTATTGTAATCATGATTGGTTTCCTATTATCTTGTTTTGAAGTCTTGTAATGCTTTCATTCATTTGTTTAATTGGTTTTATTATTTTTTGTTTTGTTTTGTTTTGTTTTGTTTGATTCTATTATATGTGATGGTATGTACAGCTATTTTGAAGAAAATGAGACATAGTAGCCATTTCTGATTTACTATCATTTGTTTTGAAGTCTTATAATGGTTTTATTCTTTTGCTTTGATTTCTTCTCTGCTATTGTGTTTTACTTAATTTTATTATGTGTGATGGTATGGATAACTTTTTGGAAAAAATGAGATATTATAGTAACTATTATTCATTTCCTGTTATCTGATTTTGAAGTTCCATAATTCTTTCATTCTTTTGATTGGTTTTATACTATTTTGTTATGTTTGATATTATTGTGTGTGAAGGTATGGTCTACTATTTTGAAGAAAAGAAGAGATATTATGTTAGCAACTGTTGATGTCCTGTTGTCTTGTTGTGAAGCACTATGTTGCTTGCATTGTTCTGTTCTGATTTGCTTTATTCTGTTCTGCTATGCTTCACATTGTTTTATTCTCTTTAAAATAAAAAAATTAAAAAATAATAAAGTTTCTCTCCAATGAAAAGAAATAAAAAGATTGAAATCACAACAGATGATATAGAAATACAGAAGATCATCAATATCTACTTCAAAAAATTTACACTCACAGGATCCATAACACAGAAGAAATATAAAGACTCCTAGAAACATGTGAATTGCGATAGTTTTATCAGGAAGATAAAATAACCCAATTTCATTTACTGAAATTGAAAATATAATTAGAACCTTACCAACTCAGAAAACCTATGTCCTAAGGATTCAATGCTGAATTCTATAAGAAACTTAGGGAAGATTTAATGCACAGTCTACAAACTCTTCAATAAAATTGAAAAGGAAGTAAATCTCACTTTTTTGGAATATTTACTGGAAGCAAATATTATGCTAATATCAAAATTAGAGAAACACACACAAAAATGAAAGAAAATTTCAGGCCAATCTCCCTAATGAAAATACATACAAAAATACTCAATACAATGCTAGCATATGGAATGCAGCAAGTTGATAAGAATATTATATGCCATGATCAAGTGGGATTCATCCCAGGACTTCCGGGAGTGTTTCAACATACACAAATCAATAAATGTAATACACTATGTCAACAAAGACAAAGACAAAAATCGCATGATCATCTCAATAGATGTAGAAATAGCCTTTAACAAAATTTAATACTCATTCATAATAAAAACTACAGAAAATCATAATAGATGGTCTCTTTCTCAATCTGATAAAAGCCATATATGATAAACCAACTGTCAACAACTTACTAAATCAACAAAAAATGTAAACTTTCAACCTAAAATCAGGAAAAGATAAAAATGTCCATTATAACCATTCCTATGCATTATAGTTCTGGAAATATTAGTCAGAGCAATTAAACAAGAGATAGAAATGAAAGGAATAAGGATAAGAAAGGAAGAAGTTCAATTATCATTATTTGCAGATAACATGATACTCTACACACAAGACCAACAAAACTCCATTGAAAGACTTCTAGATGTAATAACCAAATTTAGTAATGCACCTGGATACAAAGTCAACACTCAAAATTCAATAGCATTCCTGTACACAAACAACAAACTCACTGAGAGAGAAGTAAAGGAAAACACAACCTTCACAATAGCAACCAAAAAACGAAATACTAAGGAATCAATCAAACAAAGGAAGTAAAATATCTATACATTGAAAATTACAGTACTATGAAAAAAGAAATCAAAGAGAATTTCAGAAAATAGAAAGACATTCCTTGCTCATGAATAGGAAGCACAAACCTTGTGCAAATGGCCATTCTCCCAAAATTTCTATACAGATTTAATTCAATATCAATCAAAATAACATTAGCATACCTCACAGATCTAGAGAAATCATTCCTAAAATTCATCTGGAAGCAGAAGAAACCTTGAATAGCAAAGACAATTCTGGGCAACAAAGGCAGGCAGGAGGCATCACAATCCCTGATTGAAGTTATACTACATAGCTGCTGTGGCAAAATCAGCAGGGTACTGGAATAAAAATAGATATGAAGATCAATGGAATAGATTAGAAGACACAATGTTAACTCCAAACATACTCAGTAACCTTATGTTTGGCAAAGGGACCAAATATATTCACTGGAAGAAAGACAGCCTCTTTAACAAGTAGTGCTGGAAACAGTGCCTTTCCATATGCTGAAAACAAAAAACTAGACCCATGTCTATCACCAAGCATGAAATTAAAGTCAAAATGGATCAAAGATATGAACATTAAAACAGAAACACTAAATGTGCTGAAAGACAAAGTGCATAGAAATCTTGAAGAAATAGAGATAGGCAGAGATTTCATGAACAAAATCAAACTGTATGGGAAATACTTCCCAGAATCAACAACCAGGATCTCATCTTATTAAAAATTTTTTAATGTCAAAAGAAATCTCCAACAGAGTGAAAAGAAAACTCATGAATTGGGAAAATACCTTAGTCAACTCTGCCTCAAAGACTTCTATCTATAACATTTAAAGAATTAAAAAAAATCAAGACCTCAAAATTCAAAGACCCAATCAAAAAATGAGCATATGAGATGAATACACATTTCTCAGATGAAGAAATACAAATGGTAAATAAATATATTTTTAAAAATTTTCAACCACATTTGTCACTAGAGAAATTTAAATTAAAACAACGAGATTCCATCTTACTCTAGAAAGACTGGCCAAGATCAAGAAATCAACCAATAACAAATGTTGGAGGGGCCATAGGGAAAATGGAATTCTTCACTGTTAGTGATAGTGTACACTGGGGCAACCACTTTGGAAATCAGTGTGGAGGTTCCTCAAAAAGCTAGGTTTAGAGATTCCTTTTGACAAAGCTATCCCACTTCAGGGCATTTTCTGAAAAGAATTTAAAACATCATACCACAGTGATACATGTGCACCCATGTTTATAGCAGCACACTTGTAATAGCCAAATCTTGGAAACAATACAAATGCCCTTCAAATGAGGAATGAATAGGACCTTCAGATGCGTGCCAGGCCAACCCATCTGCGCCCCAACCTTCCAGTCATCAACTGTGGGACACAGGACTATCAGGGGCACACAAGCCCAGGCCCCCCAAGCCCACACCTTCTGCACACCCGCAATCCCTCCATGTGGGCGAGACACAGGACCTCCAGAGGTGTGCAGGGCCAGGTTGAGCAGGTCTCTTCTGCTCCTCTGACATCACAGCACTGCCCTCTGTGAGCCCCCCCACCTTCTGGACCTAGTATTGCTGTTGATCTTCGGCTCCAACTCCTCTCCCCCAAACCTTGCAATGCAGTAGATTAACTATGCTGTGTCAATGAGAGACTCAATAAAACATCCAAACAGAAGACCTCAGCAGGCTTCCATCAGTGTGTTGAGTTTGTCCCTAAAATAGGAATACAGTTTGCCACCTTCAGTGCGTAAACAGGAGCAATAGCCAAGGCCCCTACAGAAGTAAAACCTTGGAAAGCTTGGCAAAAATGTAGGTGAGTCCTTCCTCCACATATAAAACATCAGGTGGGTTGAGGAGGGTGCCAATAAGACCTCCTCCAACCTGGAGAAAATTAACAAGGTTTAGGAGACACCCAGTGGGGTCCCAGCTAAGACAAACACTATAGACAGGGAGATCTGGTGACCTGGAACAACCAGAAGATATAGTAATAGCAGGAACTAAGGGCTGATTTATATCAATACTCCTAGGTTTACCAGCCTAGAAAGAATATAGGACTCACCCAACAGGCCCTGCAGGAGGAATTCTGGTGACTGGCCCACATTTTCATCGTGGTATCCAGCAGTTGGACAAACATAAATCACACAATAGGACCCTAAGATACACATTACTGATAGGTGAGACTAGTGGGATTGAAAAACCAAATATTAGCCCGAAAGGTAACAATGACAAAATGAAAAAGCAAAATCCAATCTCAAACATCTAGTCCATCAGGAGCAAGTATAGGCAACAATGAAACAGAGGACATTAAAAGTCACACACCAGAAATCTCTGAAAAGATAGCAAGTGAAATAAAAAGACAAATCCATGAGGCTATAGAGGAAATGAAATTAGAAGTAATCTTCTAAGTAAAGATAGAAATAACCACTTTAGTAAAGAAGTTGTTAAGTGCAGATAAAGAAATAGATAAAAAAGTACAAGACCATGGGAAACTGACTGAAACCTTAAGTGATCAATAAAGAAAACAAGCAGAATCTATGAAACAAACAAAAAGAGATATCCAAAAAACAAAATATAATATAGAAAGCTGGCAAATACATTTAAATGAAGCTGAGGATAGAGTTTTGGACCTTTAGGACAGGATCACAATTGGTGATCGTGAAAGGATAGAACTTTTAAAAATATAAAAGCAGCATGAAATGGCAATCCAGCAGCTTCAAGATGATGCCAAGATAAACAATATAAGATTAATAGGCATCAATGAAGATGCAGTAGTCAATGCAAATGACATAGGTAAACTATCCACAGAAGTAATAGCAGAAAATTTCCAAAGCATGGGGGGAAAATTTGATATGCAGATAAGTGAGTGATACAGAACACCAGACAGTCACAACCAACATAAATCTACACCCAGACACATAACAATTAAGACCTCAGACATACAACATAAAGAGAGAATACTAAAAGATGTTATAGAAAAGACACAATTCACCTATCAAGAAAAACCCATTAGAATCACAGCAGACTTTTCAGCACAAACTCTCAAGACAAGCTTGAAGTGAGGTATTTCAAACCCTGAAAGAATACAACTTTCAACCCAAACTCATGTACGCAGCAAAACTGTCATTCAAATATAATGGAGAGACAAGATACTTCCATGACAAAGAACAACTGAAGAAATTCATGTCCACCAAATCAACCCTAGAAAAAGTTTTGAAAGACAAACTAGATGGAGATAAAAATGACCACAATCCCCAGAATAACAACAGAAAGAAACCACTAGTCAGGAAAACCAATTTAAAAAGGGAGAAAAGCAGAAAACAAACAACTGGAAAATAACATGTCAAAGCTGAGCCACTACATGTCAGTTAAATTCATAAATGTAAATGGCCTCAATTCACCTATCAAAAAATAGGTTGAATTAATGGATCAAGAAACAAGATCCCTCCATATGCTGTGTAAAAGAAACACATCTGACTCAAAAGGAAACTCATAGATTAAAATTCAAAGGATGGAGAATAGTATTCCATGCAACAGGAACCCAGAAAAAAGCTGGGGTAACTATTCTGTTTACAGCCAATGTGAACTTCAAACCTAAAATGATTAAAAAGATAAAAAAGGTCACCACATACTTATAAGTGAAAAAATTCAAGAGGAAGAACTGACAATTATAAATATATATGGACCAATTGCAGGAGCACTCAATTATATAAGACAAATACTAATAGACAAGAAAAACCAAATACACCAGAACACAATTATAACAGGGAACCTTAATACTCCATGGTCAGAAAGAGATCAATTAGATCAACTAGACAAAAAGTCAGCAAAGAATTAATAGAACTGAATCATGCCTGTGAGCAAATGGACTTAGTAGATGTTTACAGAATATTCTACCCAACCAAATCAGAATATACTTTCTTCTCAGCTGTGCATAGTGACATTCTCTAAAGTAGACCATATAATAACCCATAAAACATTCTTAGGTAAATGCAAAGGGATTGAATTTATCCCATGCATATTATCTGACCATAGTGCACTGAAACTGGAAAGTAATGGCATAAGAAATTGCAAAACCTGCATAAAAACACGGAAATTAAATAACCACCTTCAGAACAACCAGTGGGTTACAGATGAAATTAAAGAAGTAAGAAAACAATACTTACAACTCAATCACAATACAGAAACAACATACTGTAATCTGTTCGATGTATTGAAAATGGTTTTAAGAGGGAAAAATATAGTAATAAATTGTCATATCAAGAAAACAAAATGAGCACAAATAAAATCCTACTGCTATATCTCAAGCTCCTAGAAAAAGTAGAGCAAGTTAAACCCAAAGCTCAAAGAAGAGAGGAAACTGTAAAGATTAGAGCATATATTAATGTATTTGAAACTAAAAAACACACAAGAATTAATGAATCAAAAAGCCGGTTTTTTGAGACAATAAACAAAATTGACAAACCTCTAGCTAATTTTATCAAGAAAAAGAAAGAAAAAACCCAATTCAGGCAATAAGGATTGAAAAGAAGTAAATTACCACTGATCCCATGGAATTTCAAAATACCATGAATACCTACTTTGAAAAACTCTACTTACATAGGATTGAAAACACAGAGGAAATGGAAAGATTTCTAAAAACATATAAGCTACCAAAGCTCAGTCAAGAAGATATGCCAATTTTGAAAAATCCAATATCAGGTATTGCAATTGAAAATATGATTAAAAATTTACCAACAAAGAAAAGCCCACGTTGTGATGGATTCATGGCTGAATTCTACACGAAATTTAGAGAAGATTTGATGCCAATACTCCTTAAAGTGTTCAATGACATTGCAAGGGAAGCAATACTCCCTAAATCATTCCTGGAGTCAAGCATTACTCTGATACCAAAACCAGAGAAAGACCCAACCAAAAGGGAGAACTATAGGTCACTCTCACTAATGAACATTGATGCAAAGATTTTCAATAAAGTACTGGTAAAAAAAATGTAACAAATCACCAAGAAGGTTATATATCACAAACAAGTGGGATTCCTTACAGGAATGCAGGAATGGTTTAACATAAGCAAATCAATAAATGTAATACACCACATCAACAGAGCAAAAAACAAAAATCACATGGTCATCTCAATAGACACAGAAAGAGTTTTCAATAAGTCCAACACTTGTTCATGAAAAAACCACTTCAGAATCTCAGAATACATGGTATCTACCTAAATCTCATAAAGGCTATCTGTGAAAAACCAACAGCCAAAATTATAATACATGGAAAAAAACTGAAAGCTTCCACTCTAAAATTGGTAACAAGACAAAAATGTCCACTATCATCACTGCTATTCAATATAGTTCTGGAAATATTAGACAGGGTAATCAGACAAGAGAGAGAAATAAAAGGAATAAAGATAGGAAAGGAAGAAGTTAAATTATCACTATTTGCAAAGGAAATGACACTGTATGTAGAAGACCCAGAAAAGTCCATTAAAAGACTACTAGAGTTAATAAACAAATTCAGCAGTATAGCTGGAGACAAAGTCAATGCTCAAAAATCAATAGCATTCATATACACAAACAAAATCTCACTGATAGAGTACCCATGGATATATCACCTTTGAAAATAGCACCTATAAAAATGAGATACCTAGGAATCAACCTAACCAGGAATTTAAAAGACCTACATGTTGAAAATTATACTATAATAAAAAAGGAGATTGAAGAGGATATTAGAAAATGGAAGAATGTTCTTTGTTCTTGGCTAGGAAGAACCAAATTTCTGAAAATGGCCATACTCCCAAAACTGTTATACAGATTTAATGCAATCCTAGTCAAAATACCATTAACATACCTTACAAATCTAGGGAAAACACTCCTAAAATTCATTTGGAAACAGAAGAAACCTAGAATAGCAAAGGCAATTCTGGGCAACAAAGGCAAGACAGGAGGCATCTCAGTTCCTGACTTGGAAATATACTACAAAACTACTGTGATAAAATCAGCATGGCACTGTCAAAGGAATAGACCAGAGGATCAATGGGACAGATTAGCAGATGCAAGTACAAGTACAAAGACACTAAGCTACCTGATATTTGACAAAGGGGCTAAACATGTTCACTGGAAGAAGGATAGCCTCTTTAATAAATGATGTTGGAAGAATTGGCTCTCCACATGTTGAAGACATGTATATAACCATGCACTAAACTAAAATTAAAATGGGTCAAAGATTTAAATATTAAAACAGAAACACTAAATATACTGGAAGACACATTAGGTAGAAATATTGGAGACATAGGGGTAGGCAGAGAATTCATGAACAAAACACAAAATGTACTGGAAACACTTCAAAGAATCAACAACTAGGACCTCATATTATTAAAATAATTTTGCATTTCTTTGCACTCTGCTGGAAACCTCTTTTGACATACAGAAACTCTTTAATAAAATGTGGTCCAAGTTATTGCTTCTGGGAAGTACTTCCCATGTACTTTGGTTCTTGTTCATGAATTCTCTTCCTACCCCTATATCTTTGAGGTTTTTACCTACTTTGTCTTCCAGAAGTTTTAGTGTTTCTGTTTTAATATTTAGATCTTTGATCCATTTAGATTTTAGTTTAGTGTATGGTGATAGACATGGGTCTAGTTTTAGTCTTCTGCTATTTCAAAAGAAATCAACAACAGAGTGAAAGAAATCTCACAGAATGGGAAAAAATTTAACTAGCATCCCCTCAGATAATGGAATTTTATGCAAAACATATATAAATTTAAAAAATCAGGCCCTTAAATTCAAAGACCCTCTCCAAAAATGGGCATCTGAGATGAACACACAGCTCTCAGATGAAGACATAAAAATGGCAAATAAATACATGAAGAAATGCTCACCATCACTGGACATTTGAGAAATGCAAATTGAAAAAGCATTGAGATTTCATCTCACTCCATAAAGACTGGCTGCCATCAGGAATTGAACTGATAACAAATGTTGGCGAGGCTGTGGGGAAAAAGCAACACTGCTCCACTGTTTGTGGGAGTGTAGACTGGTGCAGCCACTATGGAAATTAGTATGGAAATTCCTCAGAGGATGAGGATTGGAAGTTCCATTCAACCCAAGTATTCCCCTCTATCTTCCCAGAAAAACTGAAAACATCATGTCACAGTAATATATGTGTACCTATGTTTATAGCAGCACAATTTGTAATAGCTAAATCTTGGAAACAACCAAAATGCCCATCAACCACAGAGTGGATGAAAAAAAGTGGTATTTTTATAAAATAGATTATTACTCAGCTCTTAAAAAGGATGATCTTGAGGCCTTAATAGGTAAATGGAGGCAACTGGAGACTATCCTCATGAGTGAAATAAATAAGAATAATATTTATAAATATCAAATTGTCTCTCTGGTGTAAAAAGTAATAAAAACTGTAGGAATAATAAGATCCAAAATGTATAATAGGTATTATAAAAATGAAAGGGAATAATAGTGCTTTAAAGGATATAACTCTATGTATGTTTAAGTGTGTAAGATAGATAACCATATTACTAAGTTTTTGTTGGATCATTGAACAGAACAGTTTGCACTCTCATTGTTTGTCTACTTTCTATGCTTTAGTTTTGTGACTTGAACAACTATTCCTAAGATGACAATATATAATTTATCAACTAGTGATTTCCTAGCATTAATTTTTTTGAAATTCTGTATTATTTCTACCCTTTTCCTGTTTTTCTTTTTTTATCTTTAAATAAAAATGTGACATTTTTATAAAATGGAGTATTAGTCAACTATAAAGAAGTATTGCATTGAGGTTTTTATAGGTAAATGTATGTGACTTGAGACCATACTCATAAGTGAAATAGATGAGATTCACATGTGTAAATACCGTATTGTCTCCTTAGTGTAAGAATCTCAAACAGTAAGAAAGATACAAAATCTTCAATAAATACTGTGAAAGGGTAAGAAACTGCTCAAAGAGGGAAAGTAACATGGATAGGGAAAAGGAAAAAGCAAGGAAGGGAGAAGATAAAAGATATAATTTTGTATATACACACTTAAGATAGCTAAGGTGATTTTACCAGTAATTCTATCAGTTCTTGGAAAAGAACAGTTAATATTAATATGATTATATCAATTTTGCATGTGTATATCTGGTAATCTAAGCTACTTTTTGGAAGATAACAATATGCAATATAATAACTATTGTTAAATTCCTATCATCTTGATTTGAAATCTTATATTGCTATTGTTTTGTGTTTTTGTTATTTGTTTCTTTTGCTTTTTTTAACTGTGTCTTTTTTTCTTTAGTAAAAAATTATAATCTGGGAATAATATTAATATCATTTTACATTATTTCAGTATCTTTAAAGGTAAGTCTATCTCTATGTGTGAAGAGAAAAAAATAAATTCACAACAGTCTGTAATGAATAATATATTTTATAAATAAAATTTGGCACTCAAGACCCATAGTTACACATTAATTTGAATTGATAATATAAAAATAGAATGTGTCTTCACCATTCAAAAAAACTCTTGTTACTAAGTTCATTTGTTCAGGAAAATGTTTTTTAGAATCAATTTCAAGGACAAAAGTATAAACAACTGAGGATAGGTACTTGAAAATGAAGAGAATGTGACCTTTTTTCTTTCTGTATCACAGGAAATTGAGACTATGGAATTATCCTGTGAAATAATTCACAGCAGGAGGTTTTCCTTTATTACCAACTTGTTGATACAATAGTAGTGAAAGGATTTTTAGATAGTCATGGGTTCAAATCCCAGCTCAACAATTATTTTGTTACATAATCTTACAAATATTATTAAAGCATTTTATGCTTTGTTTTTCCTACCAGTAACTGAGAATACTAGCACTTCTATAATTTAAGTATTAAATATAACATGCGATATGCCTGGCATTTATTAAGCACTTGATAAATTGTAGTTGATTGATTTTGATTTTTACCATAACACTTTGTATTATTGTTCTGAGTTATAATATTTACAAAATTCAAATAGGAATTCCAACACAGATAGGACAAGTGATTATTATGGTAGGTATAATAAGTCAGGCACAGAAAGACAAGTACTGCATATTCTCACTAGTATTTAGAGTATTTTAAAGGTGATCTCATAGATATTGACAGCACAGTGGTTGATATCAGAGTACAGAGAAGGGATTGAGGGCTTAAAAAGGCTCATCAATTGGTACTAAGTTATAGAAGCTCTGATATATTATAGGACATTAGGGTCATTATAGAAATCAATAATGTATTGCAAAATTTAAAAACTTAAATAAAGGGTTTTAAAAGTTTTACCATGAAGAATGACAAATGTTTGGAGAGATAAATATCTTTGGGCTAATTTAAACATTGTGTAATAAAGACATGTACCAAATACTACATGGTACTCCATTAATATGTACATTTTTAATGTCTCGTGTTTGGGCTAAAAAACAAATTAAAAAAACTAAATATGTAGACCAATTATCTGCTTTAAGACAAGCAGGGACACAAAAAGCTAAAGTCACTTTGATTAAGGTCAGATACTTGATTATTAGAAAACTGGATTTAGAACCCTTAACTACCTAGCATATTTCTACATCCTGAAAATATTATCATATTAATAACTCAGTTCCTCAAAGGAAGCCAACAGTTTATTCATGTCCATATTTAGATCCTTATCTTTAATATGTTTTGCTTAATTTACTATACCATCCATTACTTTCCATTATACTAAGGATATATTGGGGGTTCAGTACATAATATACTTATTTTGAAGGAAAACTTTGATTTGATTAAACATTGGTAAAAAAAAAAACACCGACTCACCTATTCAAGAGAAAGTAAATGAATATTTGCTAAATAAAATAGTAATATGGTAAGATTAACATTATTCTTATCTGTTCTCAAAGTAAATAATCACATTTCACAGCATAAACCACTCAGTTAAGTATATTATCTAATGATTTTAAGTGTTTTGTGCTACAAAACAGAGAACTGATCCTGTCCTTCTAACACTTATCAAAAGGAAAAGAAAATGAGAATTTAGTTGTAGATAGCAGAGCAGGAGTACATTCTAGGGCTTTGAGCCAAGGGCAAGGACTATGACAGAATAGAGTAAAAAGAAATGATTACTGGAGCAGGAGAATTTAACCTCTTGCAATTGATTTTGAGGTGAAAAATTACATTGAGGAAGAAATATGGCACAATAATAAGAGAAAGCAATGATGTTAAATTATCTGAGCTGCCTCTCTCAGAGGACCTGATTGATGAAATTACCAGGTAGTATGTAAATTCTTTGATATGTCTCTGAGAACAATCACTCTGACTTTAACATTTTAAATAGCTATTTTAGTAAAAATGTTTCTTAAAATTTCTAAACTAGAACTTCAAGGAAGCTGGCTGAGTGGTAAGCAGCAAGGAAAACAACTCTAAGAGTCACCCTCCAAGTGCTGGATTATAGCATATTGCAGAAGACAAGAAGGAAAAGGAAGGAAGTCCCCTGGACCCAGCAAGAATATGAAATGTGAACTGATGTCCACAGAGAGAGTAAAAAGAAAAATTTCAGTGAAGAAGAAGGTGATAGCTAGCAGCTCCTTCTGCCTGAGATGGGACTCACTTCGTGAGAGGAGCTGTTTGAACCTGGGGATACACAGACAGAGTGACAGTGATGTCTGGCAATACCAGAAGCCTCTGCAGAGAAGCAGAGCAGTGGAGACAGAGCAGTGCATGTGGAGGACTACACTCACTGATGCTGAGTGCAGAGGGCTGAGTCTTTCCATGGGGAGAGAGTGATTAGCCAGGAGACATCTTGGAGATGGACCAGCTGAGCTTGGAACCATGCACTGCTGCTGGCTTGCTAGTCAAGTGCTTGTGCCACTTTGCTAAATACTTGGGCCTCATCTAGAAGATCTCAGCTGGGCTCAGGCCCATGGAAATTGACTCAACTGTATCAATCCCAATGAGACTAGCTTCAGGACAGGCCTGATGAGATTATCTACTATCCTGCCAAAAAAAAGTGTATCTAGCTTTCTGAGATAGATTGGCACGATTCAGGAATGTCTCCACAGGTCATATACTAGTGAAACCAGAGAAAATCCTGGAAGTGGACTTTTTGTTTTTCTTTTTTCATTCTCTCTCTCTTTTTCTCCTTCATTCTTTTTTATGAGTGTGAAAGTGGTTCCCAAGCTCTTTGTGAGTGTGGTTCTGTTCTGTTCATCTTTTTATCTCTTCTATCTATCTTTATATTCAGTCTTCTGCACTAGTTTTCCATAGTTGGCTGAGATCCCCCTTGTCCTCCAATCTTATTTATAATCTCCTTCTCTTCTTCTACTTCTCTATTTTCTCCTTAATCCATTTTAAATTTCAGCCCCCAAGGGAAAAATTGACACATTAAGCACTTATGTACTGCATATAATTATCTGGTTTGTTTTGAATTTTGTTATATAATCACAGCTCTAATTCATATGGCTAAAAGTTGCGAATTAAGGGTTAGCTATGTTTGTCATTTTATAGGCTGTGTTTGATGATGTTGATACCATCATAGCCAAAATTGATATAATTGTTCTAAACCGCTGTTGCTCCTGGTATTCCATGACAGAGATTGACTAAGGGTCACAACAATACTATGGCACAGTGCCAGTGAACCAGGGAGTAGCCAAACAAGCAACAATTTCTCATCTCCAAAACTGAAGAGGAAAGATCTTCCTACACATTCAAAACCCCAAAACCAGCTAGATACCTGGAGGATACCTCAGAGAAGTAGTCATCACCTAAGGGTGCTAAACACTAGCAACAAAGCAACCCAAAATAAGCAACTTACAAACATCACACCAGGAATTAAACTTAAAAATGAGAGAAAATAAAATGAGAAGACACTTAAACAAAGTGCAATCCAAGACATCTGGTTGACCAATGGCAAATCCAGAGGGCAATGAGGTAGGACAATCCAAAATCCTCCCACCAGGCTTCTCTGAAGTGGTAACAATAAAGCAACTAAATGAGGCTATGGAAAAACTGAAAACAAAAATATTCTCTCAGATAACTACAGAGATCATCAAAATACATACCATGGTTAGCAACGTTAGAGCAGATATGGACAAAAAATAGATAAGCTGAAGAACATTCTGGAAGCTCAGCATATGAAAGAAATGGAATACTTAAAGCAGATTCAAGCAGATATCCAGGAGACTAAAAACTCCATTGAAAGTATTTGAAGCAGATTAGGCCAATGTGAGGACAGGATCTCAGATATTGAAGACAGACTTGAACTTAGTGAGCAGTAAAAGAATAATTTCTCAAAACTAGCAATGGACCATGGGAAATCAATCAAGAAGCTGCTACATGAGAAAAAGAAGGATAACTTAAGGTCAGTTGGAGTCAATGAATAAGCAGGATATACCACAAATCACATTAAAAAATGTTTGCTGACATCATAACAGGAAACATTCCTGGCAGAGAAAATAATTTGACATACAGATATAAGAGAGATATAGCACTCTATTTAGCAATCATCAAAAAATCTACAGCATACCACAGCCAAGATTCCAGAAATTCAACACAAGAACAAAATCTAAAAGCCACTAGAGAAAAGAAACAAATCACCTATAAATGAAAGCCCATCAGAATTACAGCTGATACCACAAAACTTCAAGTCAAGGAGAGCTTGGACTGAAGTACTTCAAATTCTAAAGAAAAACAACTTTCAACCCAGATTGATGTATCCTGCAAAACTGATGTATAAGTAAAATACTTCTATGATGAAGAACAGCTGAGGAAATTTATGACCACCAAACAAGAACTCCAAATGTTCTAAAGGACATTCTATAAAGAGGTGATATGGACTACAGCTCCATGAATCCCAACAAAAGGAGTCCTCCAGGGAAGGCAAACTTTTAGAGGGAGAGGAAAAAAGGCAGGAAGGCCAATAACAGGAAAACATGACAAAGATAAATGAATACACACCAGTTACAAACCTCAATGTTACTATTCTCAATTCACCAGTCAGAAGATACAGACAGGATCAAGAAGCAACATTCAATGATATGCTGCATACAAGGAATATATTTAATTCAAAGAGAAATTTATAAACTGAAAGTGAAAGGATGAAACACAATACTCCATGTGATGGCAACCCAGAAAAAAGCAGGGATAGTTATTCTATTTGCAGTCAAAGTAAATTTTGAGCCAAGGCTTATTAAGAGAGATAAAGTCACCATATAGATGTAAAGGGAACAAACCAAGAGGAATAGTTAATATTCATAAATATATATGCAATAAATACCAATGCACCCAACTATATAAATCAATTGCTAACAGACATGAAAAAACAAATAAGCCCTAACACAATTGTATTAGAAGACCTCAATACCTCACTGCCACAAAAAGACTGAAGAGCTAGATAAAATATAATGAAATATTAGAACAAAATCAAACTTTTGAACAAATGAACATAGTAGATGTCTATAGAGTGTTCCATCACAAAATTTCAGAATATACATTATTCTCAAATTCACACAGTACATACTCCAAAATAGATCATATACTGGCTCATAGAACATGCTTAAAAATGCAAAGGAATTGAAAATTATCCCATGTATACTATCATACCACAGTGCAATGAAATTGGAAATCCATGCCAAAGGAAACCACAAGAAACTCATAAACATATGGAAAATAAATATCACACTACTGAACAACCAGTGGGTCACAGATGAAATTAAAGAAGAAACTAGAAAACTTTTACAGTTGAATGACAATGACAATGCAATATACTGGAACTTGTGGGACACAATGAAACAGACTTAAGATGGAAATATATAACAGTAATTGCCCATATCAGGAAAAGAAGTAAACACACATAAGCAACTTAATGTTGAATTTCAAACTTCTATAAAAAGAAGATCTGGCTAAACCAAATGCTCATATGAGTGAGCAAATTATAAAGATCAGAGGAGAAATTAACACACTAGAGACTAAAAAACATATGAACATCAAAGAAGAGTTGGTTTTTGGAAGGATTAAATAAAATTAGCAAACCCTTAGTCAACTTTATCAACAAAGGAAAGAAAAAACTCAAATCTACTCAATTAGAAATGAAGAAAGTGAAATCACAACGGACCTTGTAGAAATCCAGAAGATCATCTATACCTACATTGAAAACTCATATTCTAATAAGATGGAAAATATGGAAGAAATGCACAGATTCCTAGATACATATAAATTACCAAAACTTAATCATGAAGATATAAAAACCCTAAGTAAATCAATATCAGTCAATTAAATTTAAGAATTAATTAAAAACCTAGCAACAAAGAAAAGCCCAGACCCCGCAGGATTCACTGCTGAATTCTACAAGAAATTTATATAATACCTGGTGCCACTAATTTTCAAACTTTTTAATGATATTGAAAGGGAAGCAATACTTCCAAATTCATTCCTGGAAGCAAGCATTACCCTTATACCAACACCAGAGAAGGACCCAATTAAGAAGCCCAATTTCCCTAATGAATATTGATGTAAAGATCCTCAATAAGATACTGGCAAAAAGACTGTAATAAATCATCAAGAATACCATACACCATCATCAAGTGGAATTCCTCCCAGGGATGCAGGGATGGTTCAACATATGTAAATACATAAATGTAATATACTATATTAACAGAGTGAAGGACAAAAATCATATGATCATCTCAATAGATGCACAAAAAGTTTTTGACAAGTCCAGCACATATTCATGATAAAAAACCCTACAGAAAATTGGAATAGATGATCTTTGTCTCAATCTGATAAAAAAATCTATGACAAACCAACCGCCAACATCATGCTAAATGAACAAAAATGGAAAGCTTTCTCTCTAAAATCAGGAACAAGACAAGGATATCCACTGTCTCTACTCTTATTTAAGATAGTCCTAGAAACTTTAGCTGAAGCAATTAGACAAGAGAAAGAAATAAAAGGAATAAAGATAGGAGAGGAAGAAGTTAAACTATCATCATTTGGAGATGACATGATATTCTACTTAGAAGACCCCCAAAATTCCACTAAAAGATTGCTAGATTTAATAAGCAAATTCAGTAATGAAGCTGGATACAAAGTCAACACTCAAAAATCAATAGTATTCCTGTACACAAATAATAAACTCACTGAGATAAACCAGGGGAACCATACCTTTTAAAATAGCAACCAAAAAATGAAATACCTAGGAATCAATCTAACAAAGGACGTAAAAGACCTGTGCATTGAAAACTATTGGACTCTGAAAAAGGATATTGAAGAGGATATTAGAAAATGGAGAGCTATCCCGTGCTCTTGGATAGGAAGTGCCAATATAGTGAAAATGATCATGGTTCCAAAACTGTTATACAGATTTAATGCAATCTTAATCAAAATCTCCAATTGCGTATATCACAGAATTAGAGAAATCTCCTAAAATTTATCTGGAACAAGAAGAGACATAAATAGCAAAGGCAAACTTGAGCAACAAAGACACGACAGGGGGCACAATAATCCTTGACTTGAAATTATACTATAAACTACTATAATAAAAACAGTGTGGTATTGGCAAAAAAACAGACCTCAAGATCAATGGAACAGATTAGAAGTTGCAGAAACAACTCTAGAAACACTAAGCCACCTTAACTTTGACAAAGGTGCCAAACATTCAGTGGAATAAAGACATCCTCTTTAATAAACGGTGCTGGAAAAACTGGCTCTACCCAAGCTGAAGATTAAAAGTGGGTCCATATCTTTTACCATGCACTAAGCTAAAATCAGAATGCATCAAAGTTCTTAATATTAAAATAGTAACATTAGATCTGCTGGAAGTTAGAATAGGCAAAACTCTTGAAGACCATGGCGTAGGCAAAGATTTTATGAACAAAACTCCAATTGCACAGAACTATTAGAAAAAAATCAACAACTGGTATCTCACCCTATTGAAAAGGTTTTGCACAGCAATAGAAACCAGAGTGAAGTGATAACCCACAATATGGGATAAAATGTTTGCCATCTGTTCCTCAGAAAAAGAATTACTATTAAGAACATATAAAGAATTCAAAAAAATTAGTTCTCCCAGACTTAAACATCCAATCCAAAATGGTAATCTTAGATAAATAGACACTCCTCAGATGAAATAAAGATAGCAAATAAACATGTGAAAAGAAGTTCAATATCACTGGTCATTTGAGAGATGCAAATTAAAATGACACTTAGATTTCACCTCAGCCAAGAATGTTTATTATCAATAAATCAATCAATAACAAATGCTGGAGGGGTTGTGGGGAAAAGGGATCTTTCTCCAGTGTTGGGAATCTAGACTGGTGCAACCACTGTGGAAATCAGTGTGGAGATTCCACAAAAAATCTAGGATTAGAAGCTCCATTCAACCCAGCTAACGCTCTTCTGGATAACTTCCCAAAAAATTAAAAACATCATACCACAGCAATATATGTGCACTCATGCTTACAGAAGCAGAATTTGTAATAGCCATGTCTTTCAAACAACTTAAATGCCCATTGACTAAGCAATGGATAAAAACGCTTGGTATTTTTATACAATGGAGTATTATTCATCCATAAAAAGGATAAACTGGAGAGTTTTATACATAAATGGATACAACTTAAGACCATAATCACCAGTGAAATAAATAAGACACACATATGTAAACTTTCGCAATGTCTCACTTGTGTGAACTTAATGTAACAATATATGTATATGTGTATGTATATAAAATCATTAAGATAGTGATATTACTGATTTCTCTGAGTTCAATGAAGAGAAAGATTTTGCTGGTATTATTCAGACAATTTTAAACAGATGTCTTGTGCACTGTGTGAATGATTTGGGGATGATAATACACAATGTGTGCACCATTGTTTCCCCCTGATTGACATGTTTTCAAATTTAGTTTTACTTTTTTTTCTTTTTCTTTTTTACTCAAAATAAAATGGATTTGGAAAAAAGTCCTACACTGAATAGCAAATAACTAAGAACAAGAAGATAGTTTTTTCCACTGGTCAGATAATGCCAAAGTGTAATTAAAACCAGCAGCTATTTCAAGATAGTCCTGTAATGAATAAGGCCAAAATCATGATGTTGTTTATGTATAAATTCCAAGTACGTCTCTTCTTAACTAAAATTAAATGGAGAATGAAATCCATACCTTCAGCAAAATTTCTCTTTTTAAAAGTAAATAAGATCCAAAATCTACAATAGATATTGTAAAAGGTAAAGAAGCTGCTCAAAATTTTAGAACACTGGAATGGAGGAAAGAGAAAAGAAGGAAGGTAAAAGAGGATATACAGACCTCTGGAAAACCAAAGCAGGAAGACTGTAACTTTGAGCCCAGCCGGAGAAAATTCGTAAGATTCTGTCTCAAAGTAATACATACAAACATACATACATGTTTACATACATGTGTAAAAAAGACTGGAGAAATAAATCATTGCAAAGATCTTGAGTTGCCTTACCAAAACAAAGAAACAAACAGAAGTAAAAGAGAGAAGGAGAAGGAGGAGAAATAGAAGAAGATGATCATCAGTGAAGGATTTCTGTCCTTTGAGAGAATAAAGTTATTATTTATAACCTTGAGTATCTTTAAGGTAATCAGTGATGCTTGTAATATCCCTTGAATATAAATGCAAAAGTAAGCATAGTTCTTGTTCTCATAGGATCAGTAAAGACAACTCAGTAAGCCTAGAATGGTATTTCAGAAACACTTAGCTAGGTCTTACCACAAAGATCGTGGCATAAAAGGGTGAAAGAAGATTTGTCAAAGGGAAAGTTAATTACTGGAAAGTCTTCTGCATAGAATTATTTTACTGTGGTTTGCAAAAGCAGTGTTCCTAAACTCTCAGTTATTTGTGTAACTGTATTCACCAATTTTGGGAAGGAAGATGGTGGTTACCATTTCCAAAACTTTTCTTGAACCTGTAGTCTATGATATCTGATGTTTTCTTTTTCCACCTCATCATTTAAAAAAGGAAGTTTAAAAAGCCAATAGTTTCAAAAATAGAAGAAAGTTCAGTTCTGTTCTAAAATTGGCCAGAAATGCATAGTTTTTCATCTTTTGTTTATGAACTGAGTTTTTCCCACTCTTTAATGTATAACATGAATTTGAGATCACCATCCGATGACGCAAAACATTTTCAATGGTATTATTTAGTATAACAGGAAGTAATCAACACAGGAGATATTTCCAGAGATAAAGGAGTTTTTAAATATCTACTATGGTAAAAGGTACAATTGAAAATGTAACTTAACAAAGCATATGAAAGTGTTATAGAGGATTTTTTAGGCCACAAGACTATATTTGCATTAGTAATTATATATTGGAAGACTTTCCAAAGGGCAACCAGGAGATAATGTCTGCAAGTTCATGATTATTACTGGAGAAATACTCTACCTACATCTGTATTGAATTTTGTTAATGGGTAATTCAACAAATATCTTTCATTCAACATAGATACAAAGATAACATTAAATTGTTCTTGATGAACTGAGTACTGATAAAAAACATTTGTACAGAAATAGATTAATCTCTTTTTATATATATTATGCTTGTACACATACCTCAACTTTTCACAGATGTTATTATGGATAGATAATCTGGGAAATAGGCATGTATATGTAATCAAACACAGATGTTCATGGAGGGAACAATGAATACACAGATATACCTAAAGACAAATGGAACCACTATAAAGACTAAAAGATATTTAAAGCATGAAATTTCCTTTCTCATTTTCTTTAACACTTGTCCCATATATTAATAGTTAACATTTATTAAGTGTCCTCATGTGCCAGAAATAATGCTAGGCTATTTTGCATTTATTCTCATTCAACCTTCATGGTCTTGTAAAATAGTAATTATTATCCCTCTGGCAGCAATGAAACTAAGAGAAAAGTAAACTTGACATTTTCCCAGTATAAGAATAAGTCTGAGCACAACTACTAGGTTATGCCTAGAGGGTAAGGAGAGAGGCCAATAAGCACATAGATGTTTGAAGGTCATTAATACAAAGTAAACAGTTTCTGTTCCATACTCTCAGTTCACTTTGGACAAAGGTTAAGAATACAATTTAAGTGTTTGGCTTTTAAGTATAAACTAGAAGTTATAAGAGGAGACAAGTTTATGAATAAATCAGAGAAGGTTTCAAGAAACAGGTACGTCTAGACAAAAAGGGGATATTCTGGGCATGAGAGCATACCATGAAAGATGCAGAGATATAAATGAGAAACCTCATTAATTATTCCATTGCATTGCTTTGAAAAAACTGATACAAGGAATATAAACATTATGTACTACAAACATGTATAAAACAGGAAGGGGATAAAGTGACAGGCAGAGGAGAAGGGAGGAAAAAGCCAAAGGAATTAAAATGTGTTACATACACGTATCAACTTCCCACAAGGAATGGAAACATGATGTATTATGCACATGTATGAAAAACCTAAAATTTAAAATTAAATAAGTACATTAAAAATAAATTAGTGTTGCATACCAATACGTAATGGAAAAAAACCTGACCCCAATATTTACAGATATAATTCTCACAGGATAAAGTTGTGGTCTTTATCATTTATATCTGTATATTCTTGACAATTTTAATTAATTTTTCTGATTTATAAAATATGAATAACAACATTCGACTTTCCCTGACAAGGTTGTATGAAAATCAAATCTACAGCATGTGAATATACTCTGCATAGAATTACTCAAAGATAACATAGCGCTATTCCATGTTATGCAAAGTTGATTTCCCTCACAAATATCCATGGTTGTAAATGCCCCAGAAATCCTTGCTGAATGTTTAAATACAAGTAGTTTAGTTCTGTCCTCTCAGAAGGAACTTCCTTGGAACTACTTATAAAATTTCTATGTGGACAACTGATGAACTTGTCTAACTTTCAGATGAGTAAAGCCTCTAATTATTTATTCATAATGAGTTTACCTGGTGTGTTACTTGGTGTGTTAAACTGAAAAGTATCCAAAAGTGTTACAATGTCAGTCCAATGAAGAGAGTAACCATCAAGTGCTCATAGCTTATAACAAAAGTGTAGGCAGAGCTTTGTATATGCTTTTATAAAAATAAAAGAACTTTTCACATAAGTAATGGAAAGTTGTTATCATTTAGGGCTATTAGACCAGGAGCAGCTTTCAAAACTATGCTGCCATGTCTGGGGATGTTAGGAAGCTAAGAAACGTGAGTAGTAACACAGGATACTACTGAACGGGTTAAACAGAGTGCATCTCATGAAATTTTTGTGTGGAGATAAGATCAAAGTATGAACATTTTTATTACTGAGGAATATAGAAAGTTTTCATAGTAATGAATCTTTTATAGTTGCTACTTATAAATGCTACAAATAAAATAGTTTTGAGGGAAAATTATAGTTTTAGGAAAATACTTCTGACTAATCAAGGTATTACTATGCTCATCTGAGAAATGTCCTTCTAAAATTATCATGTGCAGTGAAATTCCGTCTCTCACAGGTAATGTCTTATTTTCCTATACTTAATAATATCCCATAAAAATGTCTTGCAGAAACACATAGCAGTGGTTTGGATAAGTTCCCACACTTATACTATTTACACACACACACACACACACACACACACACGTACAAACCAGATCTAGAATTGAATGGCAGCTATCACATTTGAGGACCCTTAATCCAAAACCTAAAACTTTTTGAGTGTTATGCTCAAAAGTTTAGAATTTTTCAATATTTTAGATCTTTTGTCTTTCAAGATTAGAAATGCTTAACTCATAAATTCTATGCAAATATTCCCCAACCTCTCAAAATCTGAAACTCTAAACATTCCCAGTCCCAAGCATTTGTACAAGGAACATTCCATCTGTACCTATAAATTAGAGTCCTCTCCCAGCCTCCTGATTATTCAGGATATGTTTACATGCTTTTGAGAATATTCTGTGACCTATTTTGTCATTAACAAACTGAGTATTCATTGGTTGAGGGTTGCCTGTTTGTACAAAAGAATGACTTGTGTCTTATGAGTATAATCTATAAATTGGCATGTTTAGGAAGAGTATTCAATATATTTAACAGTGGCAGTTTAAGAGTTCATGTCACTGCCTAGAAGTTTAAGTGAAAAAATCATTATTCAGCACTACTGAGTGATAACCCCACCTCTTACCAATCTTGCAAGGTCATTATGTTCTCCATTTGCAAATGTTGGCTACTGGCATTCTGATACCATGATACAGTAGTTAAACTGATGGAAACTTTATGGTAAAGCGCTTGTATTTTTTCTTCCACAGTGATATTTACTAATTAAGAGTATAAACTGTTATACTTAAATGAGGAGTACATTAAATAGTAAATAATATTTAGTTGAATTTATTTCTTCTAAAGTTTGCAGGTACACATCATAAATCTGATGTATGTCAGACTCCAAATAATACTACCTAATGTAAAACAGCAGACTGCAGGGCTGCTGTAATTACTAACATTTTACATTGTGTGCAATTTTATAAATACACCTATAAATTGCTTGAAGATTACTTAAGCAGGTTTGAAGGAACCAGGTGTTTATCAATAAAACTCTTTCTTCAACACTATTTATATTAAAATTGAAATTGTTGGTTTTTTTTTCCTCCACACTACATTTGGCTTCACCTATAAAAACCACTTAACTTAGAGTCATATACAGATTTTTCCAGGTATTCAAAATTGCAATACTATTTCACGTTAAAAAATGTAGCCTTTATGTTTTGCATCTCTAATGGATAAGTGACATTACTTTAAATGACATTTTTGTCAAAGTTGATTGGGCTAAAGACAAGGAATCCATTTGTATAAACTTTGGCTTCACTATTGAAGGATTATAAAAATATATTACACTGCATTTAAACATAGTATCATTAATAGAGTTAAAATATACCATCATTTTACTAGAGGAAGTAGGAAATGCTTACAAAGATATCAGTCACAACTAATTCATTACATAAACAATTGAAGCAGTGTCTTGGTTACTTTTATCTCTTTGCTGAGAACAAATACCCAACATCCAAAATTAGGGAAGGAAAAGTTTATTTAGCTCAGTTTGTGGAGGTTTCAGTCCATACTCAGCTGGCTCCAAGGCAGGGTGGCATGGCACAGGCACAACCATTCATGGCAGCAGCAAGCAACAAATTGGAAAGGGCAAAAGAGGAGGAGCAAGCCTCCTTCCCTCCCTCATATTGTATGCCAGGATACCAGTCCCTGGGAAGGCACAGCACTCACACTGTCAATCCCAGCACTATACAATGAACCAATCACAAACTCTAGACTCAGCCACATTTGAAAGGCTTGCTTCCCATGACCACATGAGGCTTTGGTGGGGGGGGGAATTTAAACACAAACCATAGCAAACAGTGATAGAAGAAAGAAAATACTATTGGGAAGATCATCTATCACTGAAACAACTTTATTTTTCATTGGATGGAATGACTCAAGGTTTTCAAGATCTATAGTATGGATAATTCAAAATTAACTTCATTTTCCAAGCAGACATGCCTTTGAATGTCATTTTGGAGGATATTTTCTGGATTGGTATATGAGTTTATTTTTTATTTTTTTATTTTATTTTAAAGAGAATAAAACAAAAGAGGGCAGTACAGAGCA